>PVLD010016025.1:0-46487 GCA_004027595.1 Dinomys branickii | reverse complement strand
GTCTGCTGCCTCGGGTCCCTGGGGGTCCCAGCCTCTCCTCTGTGTCTGGTGTCAGTCTTTCTGTCCTTGCTCTCTCCTGTCTCTCTCCCCACTCCGCCAGCACCTGTCTCCGTTCTCTCCGTGTTTGCACCTCTTTCATCTCCAGGGTGCAGGAGCCTGTCCTGCCTTATGGGCCCCATTCTGCCGACCCTGGCTGAATTTACTGGGTGTGTCCATGCGTCCCTGTCCGTGTGTCTGTCTGTCCCCTCTCTGCCCCTCCACACCGCCCCGCCATTCCGGGGTGGAGCGGGTAGGCCGTCGCTGGAGGGCTGAGGGCTGCGAGGGGAAGGGGCGGGCGGCCCTTTGTGTGGAAGATTGACGGCCGCGCAGCGCAGCCTCCGCAGCCCTGATTAGGATGCAGCGCGGGCTCCGACTGCAGCATTCTCCTCCTCGAGAACGTTCTCCACCGCTCTAAATGTCAGGCCCCGCCCCGCCGCTGCCCGGTTCTCTCAGGGCAGCATGGCGCGCCCCGACCACCTCAGCTTGTTCGCAGGGAACCACTGGAAATTCTGGGACACCTGAGGGCTCCCTTTGTCGCCCCCAGGTATCTGCGTGTCTTGCGCATACTAAATGAAAAGGAGGTTGGGTGGGAGGTCGACTGGAGGTGCCCTACCGGAAGGGGTAGTGCTAAGAGCGTAACAGTGCCTACGGCCTGGGGGTGCAGCTCCGTGGTGGAGCTCGCCCAGCATGCAGGAGGCCCTGGGTCCCACCCCCAGCACCAAGGGAAGATTTGTTTTAAAGTACCTGCCCTCTGCACCCCTTTGGGGCGGAGCAACATGTCCAGGGAGGAGATGCAGCAGGTCTTAAAATAGGGGAGCAAGAGCGGGAAAGGTGGGGTGGACCCCTCCCTCTTCTGCCGCCTCGTAGCACCGATAAACTCTCTGTACATAGTAGGTGCTCAATAAAGGTGTTGGGCACATTTCACCTGTTCTCCCCAAACCCGTGCTTAACCCCTGGAACTCAGTTCCCTTCCACAGCCTCCCCATCCCCCACCCACTCAGCCCCAGCAACCCTGTCTGTGCCGCGGACAGTCCTCCCCACCAAGCCTTCCAGCGCCCCGTTCTCACCAGGCCCCAAATCCCAGTCCTGCCATCCGCTACTCCTCCATCCCTCTTCCCCCCCTCCCCGGTCCACTCCAGGGCAGCCTGGTCCCTCGCCAAAGACAGACAGTCACTAATGAGCACTGAGTACTGGCAGGGGAGGGCCAAGGGCAGGCCGGTGGGTGGGAGGGGATTCCGGAGCTAGCAAATAACGAGCCCTGTCAGCATCTGTCAAACACGCCATCTCCCTCCATCACCCTTGTCTCTTGCCTCCTGGCTCCTGCCAATCCATCTCCCGGCTGACGCTGATGGACTGAGCTCAGGTGCGACTTCAAAGAAACCCAGATGCACAATGCCTGGTCAGCTCCAGACCTATTTCCTCCAGGAATGTCCCCAGACCCTGACTTCTTTCTTTGACAAGCCCACAGCCTCAGGAAGCTGGGTTTGTGGATGAAAAGAGGAGGAAAAGAAATTGTCTTCTACTCAGTCGCCACTCCTTGTCTCTACAGTGCGCTTCCCAAACCCAGAACTTCAAAATTCAGGCAAAAGTATAGAAGGTTATGTCCCAGGAAGCCCTTCCCAGCTTTGAGGAGGTCATGAACACCTCCAGAAACGGTTGAAGCAAGACGATGCTGCTAGAAACCCAAGATCGCTTCTTGTAATACATGCAAGTTTCCACCAGGGGGCAGGGACGCAGCTCTGCGAACTGGAGCTGACTTCCCAGCGGCGATCTGCAAAGGGCTCGCCGGCCACAGGAGGGCGGCAGAAAACAGAGGTCCCAGCAGAGCAGGACAGAAGCCCAGGACGCTGTCTGGGGTGGATCAAGGCCAGACTGAGGCACTCTAGCTTGAGCAAGAAAGCACACATTCGTGAAGTCAGGAAATCCTTCTTGTGCTCTTCTCCACCGGCCTCCCTTCCTGGGTGCCCCTGAAACTGCATCACCCACCCTAGACACGCACACCCTTCCTTTTCCTGGACCCACAGCACTGGAGTTGCTGGCGGGGACGGGGGAGGGCCTGCGGTGTTTCCTTCACCATGCAGCAAATGACAAGCTGAGAGGTGACGTGCCTTAGGGTCTCAGCTGGTAACTAGAGCCCGAAGGAGAACCCAAGGTTTTTTGTGGTTTTATTTTGTTATTCTCAGAGCAAGGACTCTTCCTATGGTGCCAGCTGCTGGGCCTGAAGTAAATCCATACTCTGCAGGCTCCCACGATTTAAAAATATTGATGCCAGAGGCACACGCTTGCCCGTGTTTACATATGTAACCAGATCATGTAGGACCGCTTGCCCGAGCACAGAGAAGCACACTCCTAGGCACACTCCTCTGCCGTGCACCCTCCGCCTCAGGCTCACACTGCTGCCTCTCTGCCCCTCCCTGAACCGCACCAGGAGTGGCTCTTCACTTATAAGCTGCGCTCTTCTCTATTTCTAGAGGCTCCTCCAAGCTGCAGACAGAGAAGCCCTTTCCCTATTCTCCTGTTGGTCCCGTCTACCACAGGCCTTTACCAAGGAAGGAGGGCACCATGCAGGGTCCCCAGCTCCGTCTTCCTGAGGATACTTTCTCTCCGTCTGTTCACCATTCCGTGCCTCTCCCATCCTTCCCTGTTACCTTCCTACTTCTCCTCCGGATCCTTCTTGCTGCCCCTGGGCCTCCTTTAACCTCAAAAGTGGAGCCAGCCAGGGAGGGAGCCCAGGAGAGAGAGGAGCAGCAGGAGGATTTGGGAGGGGGCTGTATCCCTGCTGCCTGTGCCCTCAGCTGGGAAGTCCTACCGTGGGGACGGCCTCGGTGCTCTGGCTGGGCCTCCCTTCTACTCTCCCTGGGGCTAGAGAGCAAGAGAAAAGGTAAGAGCTAGAAGTGATAGTGCATGTAGTCCTGCTGCTCTGGGAGGCTGAGGCAGGAAGATCATAAGTTCAAATCCAGCCTGGGAAACTTAGTGACTTAGCAAGACCATATTTCAAAATAAAGTATTTTAAAAGGCCCGGGATATAGCTCAGTGAAAGGCTTTGGGTTCAATCCCCAGTACAGAGAGAGAGAGGGATGCAGCCAGTTGTAAGTGTGGGCACACCTGTGAACCTGGGGGCCAAGGAGCTGAGCGTGTGTGTGACATGTGTGCCCCACATGACCCCTCCCTCACTGCCCCCCCATTGCACCTCCATAACCTTCCCCTACCCAGGGCTTGTCCTTATCAAACAAATGAGAAAAACACCCTGTTCAACTGCTCAAATACCTTATTCTAACTTGCCTCTCAGAAAGGACAAAACCCTCCCCTCCTTCCTCCCTGCATGTCTGTGTGTCCACCCTGGTCACCGCTACCCCCCGGGGTGCAGCCCCTACCACACCTCCCCAGAATCCAAGAGGCACCAGAGCCTCCTCCCCACCAGGGCCTGAGACTAACGCCCATCACGCTGGGCCCGCTCACAGTGCCCATTCTGCTATGAATTCCCAAGGTCAAAACCATTCTGGTGTTATTAAAAACATAAATGTTGCATACCAGGCAGCGGGGGGAAAAATTATAAGGCCGCCAGACGAGAGGGAGATGGAAAGGCCGGTAATTGTCTTCGTCTTCCCAGAGTCAAGCTCCACAGGGCTGGAGCCGCACACAGAACATTGCTTTTTAATTTAACTCAGTAAGGTCAGCGGCAGCAAATGAGGCAGCGGAGGTATGGCCCCTCAGAGGGAGGGTGCGGGGCCTTCAGAGCCAGGGCATCAGGCTGGCATCTTCCCAAAGTGCCAGGAAGCTGAGGAAGGATGACAGGGGCATCTCAGCAACTTAGCTCACCAGGGAAAGGGTAGTGCTATGAGGGTGGGGAAATACAGGAACTACAAGGATCTTGTGCGAGCTGGAGGAGGCATAGGATTTAGGTAGAGCAAAGGGAACCTTAGGGAGATCAGAAGGACTCAGGCTGATAGGGACAAACACCCCCATCCTCCCTCCCCATGATACCCATTCTACAGAAGAGAATAACAAGGCCCATAGTTGAAAGTCAGAGGTTCCCCTTTTAGGTGAATCCTGAAGCCCAAATAAAATTCTTGTGTGAAGTGGACCACTCTGTCCCATCCTCTTCACTTCCAAGAGTCCAAGGAGATAGGAGAAAAGAAATCGAACCACAGCTGCCCTCACTCAGATCTCCCCCACTTTCTTCAGGTGCCAACTTCCCATCTGCAGCTCTGCTAGCCACATGGTGGTCCTCTCGGCTTCCAGTGCTGCAGAACAGGTTGACATTCGACTAGAAAATGCACTTCCAGGGGCTGGGGATATAGCTCAGTGGAATAAGCACTTGCCTAGCAAGCGCAGGGTCCTGAGTTCGATCCCCAGTACCGAAAAAAGAAAAAAAAAAAAAACAAACAAACGAAAATGCACTTCCAAGATCTGGACACAGGCACAGACAGCCTGGGGTCAGGAAGCTGAGGAACCTGGGGCCTTCTGAATAGACCCATGAGCTTTCGGAAGGCGGGGTCTCTCATGGGGCAGGGGATCCATTTTGAAAAAGCTGGGCAGCTGTGAGGTGCAGTAACATCAAATGCTCTTTGGGGCTGACTTTGGAAGTCCTTCTGCAGGTCAGACCTCTACTCCTCCTGCTTCAGCTTTACACTGCCTCCCTTTTGGCTTCTTTTAGGGAGGGGTGATTGTAACAGTCCATTTGAGACTTGAAGTCAGAGTCTCGATTATCCCTCTCCACCTAGAAGTGTCCTTGCTGCTTGGCTCTTCTCCCAGGCTTCTACTGTCTTGTCAGCTGGGAACTCAAAGGCTCACAGAGGAAGTCTACAATGTCAGCTAGAAACCTGAGACCCATCGCCCTCAGAGTGCATCGCCTTCCCTTCTATCCCCTTCTCTCTTCCTAGGAGGGTCTGCTCTTAGCGTGTGGACCCCAATCCTGCAGTTCTCAGTACCTGCCACGAGGTGGCAGCCAGCACACCGACTGGTCTCGAGCTCGGCCTGCTGCAGGAGCCGGAAGCCTCGACTCTGCCTGGATCTCTACTCTACACCTCCTGTCCCAGGCAGAGGCCAATCTCCAAAGAAGACTCTGGAAGGACTATGGCTTTGGGGGACACTTGGTCTGGGTGCAGAGTGGGTAGGAGAAAGAACAGGAGGGTGGAGGGAAGCCCGGAAGCAGGGAGCAGATGCTGAGAAACCCAAGTGGCGAAATTGTGGGGCTCCCTGACACTCCACAGCTAGGCCCACACCCAGGGGCCCCTGGAAAGCAGGACCAGGGTTGACGCTGCAACAGAAGCAAACATCAGGCTGAGGCCTCAGAAAGGGTCTGCCCCACTGCCTCCCGCTACGAGATGAGTCATTACCGCTGCCATTCCCAGAAAAGAGGACAAGGGGAAGGCTTGGGCAGTCCTCCAGTGCAGCTCTGCTCCTGCCGATGCATGGGGAGAGGTCCTGGGAGAGAAAGGAGGTGAGAGGGAAGGCATGGGGGAGAAAACACAGCTGTGCTCAGGGGAGGTGTAGGAGGGGGGCAGCGGCTAGGAAAGGGGAAACAAGAAGAGGCCCCAGGCGCTTCAGCAGTGGTTTAGAAAGGGACCTTTTGGGACCCTGGCACAGGAGGGTTAAACAAGGTGAGCTTTCCAGAACAGGAGAGGATGGGGCAGCATTACCCAGGGCTGAGGGAGAGGGCGAAGATGGCTAAGTGGGGGACAGGCTGTAGAGGCTAGGAGGAGAGGGCCTAACTGCTGTGCTGCAGAGCCAAGAGAGCAGACCGAGGGTCCTGCTGAAGGAAAAGGAAGAGCAGGAGTGGTGAGTGGGAGACCTCCAGGCCCAGCCAGGAAGGCCAGGAAGGAGCCACAGCAGCTTTTTGCGGGAGGAAGGGGGCAGAGCCCCAGCCCGGCCCAAACACTCTCTGCCCCTTCCACCTCACCTCTGTAAAGCTGAGGGAGCAACAGATTCTAAGGTCCTCCAGATGGGTCACAAGAAAGATTCCTAGAACAGGAGTCAGGGGCCTGGCCTTTTCAGAGACAGCGCCATATAGCAAGGGGCTCTGGCTTCTGTCTGTAAGGAGGGTAGGAACTTATGTCTGTGAACGCCTTCTCTGAGACTGTCCTGTTGGTGTCCTCCTCCGAAGAATCCATCTGTGACCCCCCCTGCAGGTTTAGTCCTACATTCCCAGTGTCCTGTCCCCTAGACCCACTCCACCAACCAGGAGAAGCTGCTCCCATGCTGCAGTGAGGGGGTGAGGAGAGGTTCTCGTTTCACAAACAGCCTGGGCCTATTTGGCATAAAGTATAGAAGA
This sequence comes from Dinomys branickii, assembly GCA_004027595.1. Classification (NCBI taxonomy): domain Eukaryota; kingdom Metazoa; phylum Chordata; class Mammalia; order Rodentia; family Dinomyidae; genus Dinomys; species Dinomys branickii. The sequence continues at coordinate 40,174 of PVLD010016025.1, read as the reverse complement.
TTTGAAGTTAGACTCACAGAAGAACTTCCCCTACTAATGGTCTGACTGCATCCAATTCAGGGAGAACATAGACATGGTCTTGTCGGCTCTGAGACACAGAGGTTACTTTGGACCCTGGGCAGTGCTGAAGAGAAAAGTTTTCCCTGTAGCATGATCCTCTCAGCATCAGAAGTTTGCACACAAAGACTCCAGGGATCTCTCACCCTAAAGCAGGCTAGTGTGAGCCTCAGGAACTGCAGATGAGTCAGAAGCTAACTCCCAAAACCTGAGGAGAAGGGTAAGAGAGGGGCTTTTAAACCACCCACTGTCCAGGCACCCCCTGGGCCAGTGCAGTACCCCCAAGCAGCTCCAAGTCAAGCTCTGCATGAAGGCCTCAGGACCCAGACTCCAGCAAGCCTCAGGCCGGGGGCCCCTATTGTCATCCTCCTGGGCCTGGCGGGGCAAAGACCCCCATTGGCCAAGCTGGCCATCCCTCCTCCCCACCCCCCAGCAGAAACAGCCATCATCTCCTGGCCACCACCTCAGCTGCACAGACCACCTCCGAGAGCCTGGCAGATATCTGAGCAAGTTCCAGACATCTTCCAGTGAGTCTTTGGGCTCCTCGGGACATTACACACATGTACACATATGCACATATTCACCTGCACACGTGGACACACACACACATGCACATTCACACAGATGCAGACCCTCAAAATACACACCTGCACACACATTCATGTATCACACACTTTTTTTTTTTTGTACCAAGAATTGAACTCAGGACCTTGAATTGAACTCAGGCAGGTGCTATGCCACTGAGCTATACCCCTGCCCTCACACGTGTTCTTACACAGATGCAACAGACACAAAAACTCTATAGACATAGACATGCATATACACACACTCATATCATCACTTTTACACACACACACACACACACACACACACACACACACACGCCTCTGTTCCTTTCTGCTGGCTAAGGATCTAGAGACCAGTTAGGTAGATTCTGGAGCCCTACAGTGTCCAGGGATGCAAGCTCAGAGCAAACCTATTTCAAGTTTCCTAGTCCGAACTGGGACCCCTTGGCTGTATTCCTTTCCCTACCTATCCAGACCATGGAAGTGGAACTTGCAAAGATCATTCATTCACACAACAAACATTTTTAAGCACCTATCTACCATGCCCTGTGCAGGCAGGTGAGGCAGACCCTTAACAGGGTAGGACTCTGCCCATGATGTAGTGGAGAAAGCAAGAGCTCAGGAGTCGAGGATTTGAGTTCGGATCCTGCCTTTGCCTCTATATAAACTGTTACCTTGGACACATTCCATAAACTCTCTGAGCCTCAGTTACATTAACTGTAAGGTGGGATTAATAAAACCTACCCAATTATGCCGTGAGGATTAAAAGACAAGCAAAGCCTCCACTAGCAATGGGCCCACCCAGAAAAGCGACCTAGCTCCTGCGCTAGGGGTGGGGCCAGAACAGTTCCCCAACACCCTGGCAGGCGCTGAAACTGAACCCCAGTCTCCTTCAGCCTCAGACCCCTCAGATGTGCACACCCCGGGAAACTTGATCCCGGACTTGGCCGGCTCCCTCCAACTGCCTCGCCCTCACTCCCGCCCCTCCAGGTCCATCATGCCTCTGGCCCGTTTGCAGGTCGCGTTTTCCGTAATAACCTTTAATGCGGCTGGCCACGGCCCAAATGTTCGCGATGGAGCGCCGGGCCCCACGCATCAGATGGACGATGAAGTGTTAATCATCCCCCAGGGAGCCGTCCCGCGGAAAGTCGTCATTAATTTCTCTGAATTACACCAATTCCGAGACATTCTTTATGGACAGACAGTGCGGGAGACAGTTATATGACAGGACTTGCTGTGCTAAGCAGATGTGGGAGAGATTGCGTCGTCCCATGAATACTAAACAAGCGCTCCAAAGAAACCCCACCAGCTCCTGCACTCAGAGCTGGGAGTGGGCCCAACTCGCCCCCACCTCATGGGCACACCCCTCCCTGCAGGTGCCTGGGGCTGGGGAGGAGGCTCCACACCCCCTCCTGCCGCTCAGATGGCGTCCTTAGCTCCCTTGCAGAGAGCCAGGCCTCAAGCCCCTGGGCAGGAAGTGACTCAAGGGTGGCCACTTTCCTGGGACCCGCCAAGGCCACAAACCCCTGGCTTTCTTTGCCACAGCCTTTGCTCCCTTCATCCCTCCCGAGGCCTGAGCCACTTCGCATCTCGCTGCCTCCCGTCTCCTGCTCTGATCCTCCTCAAGTTCTCCATCCCGACAGCTCTCCGCCGCCGGCCCTGTGTTGCCGTCCAGCATTGGCCGGTCTTGGCTCAGCACCTCCCCCTGCTGCTCATCTCTCTCCTGCTGCAGCCTCCAGCACCTGCTTCTCTCTCCACCTCCCCACCTGCCCGTCGTCCTGCCCACCTGCCCCTCCGCTCGCCTCCCCTCCCTGCCTGCCTTCCCCGTTCCGTCCTGGTCCACCTGCCTCTCTCGCCAGTCTCCTCAGACAACCTCATCTTCCAGGGGGCCCCGCGTCCCATCACCTGCATTCCTCCACCCTGCTGCAGCCTACCATTTTGCCCCACTTCAAGGCATTTCTCCTAGATCTCCTTTCACGCCTCTCCCACCCATCAGAATCAGCGGGCAAAGGGCGAGGCCGAACAGAATGAAAGCAAAAAGAGTTGCCTTTTTTCTCTCTGCTTATGCCCTCTGCTGCCCTCCGCCCAGCCTCCTTGCCAGCTGCTGGGACGAGCTGCAGAAACACCTCCCCACAAGCAAACTGGTGGGCAGCCGGGAGAGGGAGTGACCAGGCGGAAACCTGCCTAGGCAAAGCAGTCACACCTGAGGGAAGCCCCGCCCACCTGGAGGCCCCGCCCACCGGCCGCCCTGCTTCGGCCTGGCTGGGGCCTGGATTGGCCTGGCTTCCCGGCCACCCCAGGCCCCTGGGCCTTAGAGGAGGGCAGAGGGACATGGGGACTGTTCTCCACGAGGTCGTGCCCCACCCCTCCTGGAAGGCGGCTCCGTCTCAGCTTCTTGTGCGGGTTTGGGCTAGAGGAGGAAAAGCACACCGCCTCTGCGTCTTTTCTCCTCGCAGATAATTTATGTCTGAGAGCGGAGCAGATGGCGGGTAATTTAGCAATTACCGCGTGCGGGAACAGGACTCGCGCCTTCACTCTGAAGCCAAAGCATCCCCACTCTCATCCTACTTCCTGCCTGCTTTCCCTTACACACACACACACACACACTCACACACACCACACACTCACACACACCACACACCACACACACACACACACACACACACACACTCACACACACACACCTTGCTAATCCTTGGGTCCTTTTTCATCCTAATGCCTCCCAGCATCAGACACACATTTCTGCCTCAGCGGACAAGTAGAGCCCTCGGCCCAGGGGAAGTTCTCCCTGCCCTCTGACCTTAATCTTTTTTGCTGTTCTAATTGATCACGCTTATACAGCCCTGGGAAACTGTGGGGCTCTCTCGCAACCCTCTTTCTTCCCCCTAGCTTCAGGTTTTCCATAGTATCTCTTCCAAATATCTGCGTTCCAGATCACGAGTTTTAGAAGAGGTTTCTGGACCTCAAGGTCAACGCAAGGTCTGAGGTGTATGATACTGCAATGGGCTTCGAGGGGGAAGCAGTGATTCTTCGGGCGAGGGAGGTGCACGCGCAGCGAGTGTGTAAGATGTGTGCAGTGGCTGCGAAGCCGGACTTGAAGGCTGAGGCAGGGCAGGCTGCAGAAATAAGACCCTCTCCCGCCCACTCGCTCCTTTCTGGGCCACCGAAGAAAGGGTGCTGTAAGACAAGGCAGACAGGCAAAGACTGCCCTTAGCTGGAGGTGCACCCCACACAGATCTCTCTCGCAGCCAGGGCCACAGGTCTCTTGACTGTCTCTCTGATCCTTCATCTTTCACTCTAGCCCCCAGGCTCCCATCCCAACAGAGCTTAGGTGACCTCCAGGGTCTGAAGAGCTGTACTCTGAGGCTTTGAGACACCCCATCACGGCCTCCCCCAGCTCCTCCTCATCCCAAGACACCAGAGAAGCACTAATTAATTAGCGTGTGCAACCAGCCATGGGCACGATCTCGTTACTCACCACAGGGACCCGCTGTTAACACACCAGACCCCCGGGATGCGGGTACAAGCCAATTACACAGCCAGCAGCTCGGCTAATCACAGCTCCTGGTGACACTGTGGCTCACAGAGGAATCTCCAGCTACACACACACACACACACACACACACACACACACTATCACCTTCTACGCTGCTGCCTTTGGAATAGGAAGCTGGCAGGAAGGAAATGAAGTTTGGTTAGGAAAAGTTGGATCTTGTTGGAAAACAGGAAGCCAGCCACAGAGATGCTCAGGGGAAAGAAAGAGTGAGAAGCTGGAATGAAAAGAGAATTTTCTTACTAATCACTTTGGGTTATAAACAATCGCTATGAAATTATTAACTACCGCAAGAGGAGGTGCTGGTTAGACTACAAGAAGGACTTCCCTGTGAGGAGGTGATAGCGTAGAACTGAACCTGAAAAAGGGCAGCCTTTCTCCCACTATAGATGGGCAAGAGAAGATAGTCACAGAGGTGAAGGAGGAAGACAGAGAGAAACAGTTCCACAAACCCAGGTATCTGGTACCGTCCTGTCCCCCAGCTCCAGCTCAAGGGTACAGAGAGGAGGTGGCACCACTGTAGGCACAGACAGACAGCTTCCCCCCACACACGTCCCATTGACATTGCCATTCTGCTGTCACTCCACAGCTTCTCCAAGATTTAACATATTGACTCTCCGAGCTGCAGAAAATTGAATTTTCTTCATTACGACTGTCTCCTGACAAAAGCAGCTCATAAATCCTCCATCTTTTCCAGGCTTCCCACCCCCTCCCCACCCAACATCTCCTCTGGGGATTCACATATTTGAACATACAACTCACATGGGTGTAAAGACAAGCACGACCGGCACTCCCATGGTCACGCCATTCACCAAGACTGGACATCACCCCAACCCACCCAGCCCACACGGAAACCCAGTCTACACCCAGAGCCAGGCCACTGCCCCCAGAAAGCAGGGTGCATGTCTTCCACAACTAGAGTCCTCCCTGCTGTGGGCCTCGTGCCCCCCCCATAGCAGATATAGCTGCTCCTTCCAGGGGCTGGGAAGGCCCAAAGCCTCAGCCCACACTTGCTCTTCTCTACCCTTCCAGCAGCCTTCCATGAGTCACTCCCACATGGGACAAACCTCTATATCCCAAGAGGCCAACTTGGAGCCACCAGGCATAGCCCCTGTTCACACTCCCCCCAGGATATTCCCACAAGCATGAAAACTGTGCCAGTCCCCAGGCCTTGCAGAGACCTGGACTTTGGGGAGACATCTCCTAGGCTCTAGTGGCTGCCTGTACATCCCAGCAGCTCCTGTCTGCCCCCAGCTCTGGCCCTGCCCAAACACACTCAAAAGCTGAAGGCCTCAGCAGTGCCCCCGAAGGCACAAGCTTCCTTCCCACTGTGCAGGGGGTGGCCACGGTCCCCACTTGAAGTGTGCTCTCCTCAGCTGACTCTGCCACCTCATTCCCAGGAACAGAACTGGGGGAGGCAAGGGCTGTCTTTGTTGGTACCTGTGCCAGCTTGGCAGCTGAAGCTGTAATAGATGGGCAAAGGGCCAGGCTGATGGCCAGCATCATGTGGCTCCTGCCCAGGGCCAAATTGGGATGGGAAGTGGTGGGCTGGATGCCCAGGCACTCCACCCTCCAAAATGCCACACAATCTGTGAGTGAAAAGAGACAGAAAGAGGGACCCATATACATACATACGAGGACACCCCCTGAGGTCAGACTAAGCCAATCTCTGGTCCTTGGACAGCTGTTCCCTCCCCCAAACCTTCACTCGGTACAAAAGGAAGTCACCATGAAATGGCAAGAGGGAGGCAAAGCAGTTACTGTCTTCTCGGGTGTGACTACTCCAGCGCGGGGATTGTGAGGGAGCAGCCAGAAAACGGGATGGAGATAGTTCCTCTATTAAGAGAGGGGCTGAGACTGAGCAGGGATCTGGAGGGATTTGTATGCGAGCAAATACAGAGAAACATCTATTGTTTTTGCAACCCCAACCCTGTCCTTCCTGTTACTAATTGTGTGTGTGTGTGTGTGTGTGTGTGTGTGTGTGTGTGTGTGCGCACGCGCACACAAGGAAAATCTTTATAATTGGCTCCTCTTTGTCTCCCAAGCACCCGAGCTTTTAACCATTTTCCACCTTCTTTTTTAGCCAAGCACAGTGGTGCACATCTATAGCCCCAGCCACTCAGGGGTTCAAGGCCAGCCTAAGCGAGATCCCACCTCAAGCAAACAAAAGTGCTCAATAAAAAACACAAATTTGAACAATTGACACATAGCCAGGAAAACCAAGATCCACAGTCCAAGGAATAGCCTTCTGGACTTCGGGGAGACTTAGGGGTGCTTCAAAACCTCTTTGCCCAGAAGCAGAACAGCCTCCCCATCCCAGTCCTCCTCAAATCCATCCCTAAACCTGCTCCTTCTGCCAGGGTTCCCACCTCAGGGAGAGATTACCATCTTCTCAGACATCCAAGCCACCTTCCTGAGATCAGCCAGGACTCTTCCTTTGTCCCTAGGTTGGCTGAGATGGGATAAAGGAGTCTGCTGCCTGCATCATGTGATTAAAGCTAAACTTAACTGTCTTTTAGAGCCGCATGTCTTCTGACACCGAAATGACCTGTACTTCAGAAATCTGGCCTCGCTCTCTGCCTCCCACATCCTACCCTTTCTACCTCTTAAATCATATGCATTTTCTCCTGTCCTGGGGGTTGAACCCAGAGCTGCCACAGGCTGTGCAAGTGCGCTGCCACTGACCTCATATGTGCTGCCCCCGGAATAGCTCCCAAGCCTGTACTCTGCTGTTTTCTCTAGCTCATGAAAGTGAGCTCTAAACCGCTCTTACTGCCTTCCCAGGCTCCCCAGCACTGCAGAGGCCGGAGAAGCCGAGGACATGCCCAGCACAGGTTCCCAGGGGGCGGTGTTTTAAAAATGTGGTAGAATTGGAAAGTGCCCAGAACTGGCTATAGCGTTATAACCACAACACAGCTGTTACTTTTGTGACAGAGTAAAAATTTCTAAGCCCTTAATTGACAGAATATAAGAATAAAGAAAAACTATGGCTATGTGAATAACATAATACAGTGAGACCTTATCTCCAAAAAGAGAAAAGGTTAATGATTTCTCCACTTCCCAGAGGCCACAGTTGGGAAATGTTAGTCACAGCCTACAGTATCTGATAACACTGTTTCTGTGTGTTTTCTTTCTTTGGTGGGGGAGAGGGGTGGAGTAATAGGGTTTTAACCCAGGGTCTTCACACTAAACTATACCCTAGGCCTTTTTTGGTCTTGTCTTTTTGAGACAGGTCTCAATATTTAGCACAGGCTAGCTCCAAACTCAAAGTGATCCTCCTGCCTCAGCCTCCTGAGCAGTGAGATTACAGGTGTGTGCTACCACGATTTTTTGTTTTGGTTGGTTTGGTGGTTTTTTTTTTTTGTTTTTGGGTTTTTTTTTTTTTGTCTTTTTGAGGCAAGGTCTTGCTATGCAGTTCAGGGTGGCCTTCAGCTCACTTTGTAGCCCAGGATGGTCCTAAACTCAAAACGATCCTCCTGCCTCAGCCTCCCAAGTGCTGGGATTATAGGCATGCACCTATTATTCCCCTTGTTCAAAACATCGTTAGTAGGCAGACAGGGTGGTGCATGCCTATAATCCCAGCTTCTCGAGAGGCAGAGGCAGAGGCAGGATGACCACAAGTCTAAGGCTGTCCTGGTCCACTTAGAAGACTCTATCTCAAAATTTAAGGATGTCATAAAGGGCTAGAGATGTAGCTCAGTGGTAGAACTTTCGCTTAGCATACACAAGGCCCTTAGAACCAATCTCCAATACCACTAAAAACAAAAAAAAATTAGTGATCAATGTCCTATTCCTTTTTTTATTTTAAAGAGAAAAAAGTAACAAAATAACAGACAAAAACAAAACAACACAAAAACAATACAGAATTTCAAAACATGATGATAGGAATCAACAATGGTTGTTATATTACATACTGTTATCTTCAAAGTAGTTGCTCAGATTACCAGATGTGGGGCTGGGGATATAGCTCAGTGGAATAAGCACCTGCCTAGCAAGCACAGGGTCCTGAGTTCGATCCCCAGTACCGCAAAAAAAAAAAAGTGAATACACTCAGATTATCACATGTAAGAATGCAAGATTAATCAAACAATTAAAGGGAATAATAATAATTTTAAAAAACATTAGAAACAATACAGAACTCCACTAAACAAGATGGCAGGAATTCAGCAATGGTTGTTATATTGCATATTGTTGTCTTCAGATTAGTTGTTCAGATTACCAGATATAGGCAGGAAAAATTGGTCAAAAAAATTTAAGCATTAGGTACACAGCCCACCACGCCCAGCTCTGCACCTGCCTCAAGGCGGTGCCCCCTGCCTCTCTGCTGGGTGAGCGGCTACCGGCGGAGAGCAGCAGGGAACCTCAGCAGTGGGCCACGGCACCTCCCAGGAATCCAGCTGAGGAGCAGACAGGGGCTCCAGCACCGCAACTGGAGGGAGAAACAGATGGAGGTGGATCACATGGATCCGCACCCTTCTCACTCCAACATCAGGCAGTAAGCATGAGCTGGGTTGCCGGAACTCAGCTCCCACCCTGAACTCTCACTGGGAGCACCTTGAGACTCAGTGGCTTGAGCAAGCACCATCTGTTCCTGGCAACAATGGGATGAATCCATGGACTTCAGGACTCACCCCAAGCTATTAATGTGACCACCAAGAAGGTCTCCTTACGGCTTGCATATATGAACCTTGCATGAACCCATAGCGACGGATTAGATGAAAAGCAGCAGACCGGATTAGATGAAAAGCAGCAGACCGGGAGTCTGAAAAACAACAACATACTCTATATAACAGACCTGAGAAAATCCTCCAACTCTATTCTAGAACTAATCTTTAGACTCAGTTCATACCCTGAACAGAGTGAGAACGGGCCGGAGAGATTTCAAGCCCTTATACCAAGCATCGTAAGTTCGTCCAATGTCCAGCTGCAAGGGGTGGGGAACGGTCATACTGGAGATCAGGAGGAGAGAGGAGGAGAAGAAAGGGCCTCCAGCATTGAGGCAACAGGACAGAGCCGAACGGGTCACTGAGGGCACCCTGATGGGGGCATGTGCCCCGTGGCTGCTCCGCTGTGGGCCCCGTGGCTGCTCCACTGAGGGCCCCGCGGCTGCTCCACTGTATGGCGATGGGGCAGAGCCGGGTGGTCCGCTGTGAGCATACATGCTTTTCCACCTCCAACCATGGCAGTTTGTATACACCCATGTATGTTATAGTATGGTCTGAGGCAGCTACATCTCTTCCCAAGGCAAGAGTCCAGGGGTATAGATAATCCCAGGATACAGTTATTATCACAGGGAAGATGACTGATTGAGTGGTAGGGCAATGGAGATGAGGGAGGAGAAAAATTGAATGATCAAATGGGCCATCATCTGTGTAACTGAGCAACAGATGTGAAGGTAACACTATGTAGGACAGCATCCAGAGCTAATTCCCTTCTGTGTTGTCTATAATTTTGTATGTCCTCAGTCGTTTTTGTATTAACAGAAGTGAAGATAACTTTATATTATACAGCATCCAGTGCTAATTCCCTACTATCTTCTCTATAATTTGGTATTTCCTTTAGTGTTTGTGTGTTAACTAATGTGAAGATAATATTATGTAATACAACATCCAGTGCTAATTCCCTACTATATTCTGTATAATTTTGTATTTTCTGAATTGTTTATGGCTTATTCTGGTTCATATGTCTCCATTATTTTGTCTTTAAAATAAAATTTTAAAAAAATTTAAGCATTGGCTGTTCCTTTCAATAAACCGAAAAACATCAGCAGTACAATTATCCCAGCCATCCTTGTATATACATATATTTTTCCCTTCCTTTCTTTCTTTTCTCCTTTCCCTCATCTTAGTTGCTCCTTCCCTTTGAGCAATTTCTTTCCCTTTCCATTGTACCTTTTGGGTTTTATTTACTCTTTTGGGTTTTTACAGTAGGGAGAATGTCCTATTCCTGATGAGAATTAAGTTCAAACCTCTGAACACAATGAAATGACTAAGAAAACACAAGCTACTAGTTATTGTTCAAGTAAAGTTTAAGATACTTGATCCTTCTTGGTGGGCAGCTCTCTGTTAATTGGTATCTCAGGGTGCCAGATACTTTCCACCCTGCAGCTCCAGTGTCTTTAACATGTGACTTTCAAGATCATTGAGCTTAAAGTTATCTGCATCAAACCCAAAGGAAAGAGCATGAAGCATCCCCACTGGGAGGTTTCAGAGACCAAATCTGAAAGGTAGAAGGTCTCAATTAAAGGACAGACTAGAAAATGTGATCCAGCTGTGCATCCAAGTAAAAGAAACAAGTCCTGATAAACACATAGGAGGCATCGCCTCATTGACATTGAAGATTGTCTGCACTGGCTCAAAACTACCTCTGGCTTAAATCTGCCTTTCATAATTTATCTGCCATTATTCATTCATAGGTATTAGTCAGCTTTGCTGCAATTCAAACAACTCCAAAAGCTCAGTGACATATAACAACAAATGTCTTTGACTTATATGTAATGTAGGCTGTGAGGAGACTGTACTCTGCCCCTTTCTAAATCTTTAACTCAGCCTAGAATAAGCTTATCCTCCCAATCCCCATCTTTGGATAGTTTGCCAAACTACCCAAATCTAATTTTTAAATAACTATATTTTATATTTCTTTCAGTAAAAATTATTGAATACCCTGCATAGTTCCTGAGATATAGTTGTTGAATTAATCAGTTTCACATTACCTTGTGCCTTACACTGAGTACATAAATGCTCAGTGAATATTTATCCCCTGGTTAACAGCACTGTTTCTCAGAATGATGGGAACTAATATCATATACCAGAATTTTTGGGATGTGAATATAGTATACTATTTGTGTTTGAATCCTGATTATACCACTTACTAGCTGAATGGCCCCAGACAAATAATTATGTACTGTGCTGCTGAACTATATCCCCAACGCTTCAAGCTGTTTAAACACCTTGTGAGCAAGCAATAAATGGAAGTTATTCTACTAAGACTGAGTTTTCTTACACACCTTTATTCTGGGTCAGAGGCAAAAAGCAAGAACTTGGGTCCTTGAACAGGCCTCACCCTTAGCCCACACCAGGACCCTGAACCATCTTCTCATCCAGTAGTTTGTTCCCTAACTCATAAATCCTGACTAATGACACAGACACCTCACCTTAGGGCTTGTGCAGCCCAATAACTTTTTAAGTGCTTGGAGATCTTCACATGAAATGTACCCAAGCACATGTACCAGGCACTCTATTCAGTCACTAAAGAAAAAACACTACCAAAAAAAAAAAGGAAAGGAAAAGGCAGAAAGTCCAGAATTTAGTGTATCAGAGAATTAAAGAAGGCAACTAGGAAATCAACCCTCAGAATGCAATTGCTCAATACAGAGACTGGGAGAAAGATAATTCCAAACCCTCAGATGAAAGGGTTAGGAGGTGGTCAAATCTTTGAGGTGACTTGGGGTGTGGGAGGAGTGTAAATATTTCATCTCTTCTAAATAAAAACCAGAGCAACGACCTGTATTGTTACCCTAATTAACTTAAGCCATTTAAAAGGCTTGGGCAAACAGGCCCCTGTAAGTGGCTTGTTTGTGAGTTGTGACACAGCCTGAATTACACTAGGCCCCCTTTTCAAAGCCATGCTTCTCCTTCTATGGCTCCCACCTTGGGTAATACATCCTCTTCCTAGACCCAAAAGTCGCTCTAGGGGACCCCTGTCTAAGTGTGTAACGCCAGGCCCTTTGTCACTAAAACCTTCAAGTTGGAAGAAAATGACCAATCATATGCCAATATATATTTTATTACAAGAGCTGTTCCTGAGGTTGAAGAAAAAAGAAGCTGCTACTACAGTTTTGTTCCTAGTCCCCTAAATAGTTAATAGTTATGGCATGATGACAGCATCAAAGGTTTAAGAAACCCTAATGAAACTCTGCTTTCATAACTTTGACACTTCAGACCAGTTACTTAACCATTGTAGGATTTGGTTTCTTCCTCTGTAAAAGTGCGTAACACTTATCTTGGTTGTGAAAAGTGAATAAAGAAGACTTCCCCGAAAACGTCCTGCGCACCGTAAAGGGTTTGGGCAACAGTTTAGAGCTATAAACCCTCCCACCCTCAACCAATACACGCTACAAACCAGCAGCCTCCACGGGTGCCGCCCCCGCCTCCTGAAGAATCATGGGCTATGAAGTCCGCTGGTGACCACACCCTCGTGGGCTGTCACTGAAGTCAGGACTACGTCTCCTAGCATGCCACGCGGAGGCCGCCGCCGACACCGCCCTCTGTTCCACCCCTGGCGCGCGACTTCCTGGGATGTGTAGTCCCTAAAGAATCTGGCTGGGCGGCCGTCGCCTGAGGGAGAACCACACAACCCAGAAGCCCTCGCGCGTGCTCTTCCTCCGCCCCTTCTGGAGTCTGAGTGCTGTTTTTGTTGTTGGTGAAAGGTGAGGGGAACAGCTGATCGTCTGTGGGGTAAGAAACTTGACCTAATTGCGGGAGCGGGGATCTTCTGGGGGCCACCCTACTTTTCATTCTGCGAAAGGACCATCTGAGGGGACTGTAGAAGGGACATGAGGGAGCGTTCGGGTTTTAATACTTTACGGGTTGGAGAAACCACCCCCACGCTGTGGGTGTTCTTGGTTTCAAGGGAGCCCTGAACGGGGGCGGGGGGGTGCCCCCTCATTGTCCTCTCTGCTGAGGCCTACCCCTTAAGGCTGGGTACGGTTAGGGGAGCTCGGAAGGAGCTGAAATCTTTGCTTTATCTCTTCCAGACACCCTCACAAACCTTCCCTCTCTCGCCTAAATCCAAAGGCCTATACTATGCTGAAGCCCTGGGGGGAGAATTTCGAAGTTGTAGAATGCCAAGGAACTCCGAGGCCTGCAGGGTCGAGAGCAGGACACACGAGCACTGCATGTGAATGTCTCGGGCTGGCTACACACAGTCCATACACTCCAAGGGGCCAGAACTTTCAGGCATGGAGAATGTTTGCAGCTGTTATGGGTTTTCTTTGTGGGAAATATTTGAAGGTTCCCCGGGGCCTCGATCTTTGGAGACAGTTGACACTCCTCCTTCCAGAATTGTATTTGGAACGAACGGGCTAATTTTACCAGGGGATTTTTCAGAGAGAAAAATTCGAAAGGAACCTCTTAGCTTCAATGTAGTCTTTACTTGGGAGGGAGAAGTTGCTCCTTTTTTATGGTGCTAGCCTACCTTTCCTTTTCCATTTGAGTTTGTGTTTGTCTTTTAAAGTTCCTCCCCCAGTCCCTTGAGCCTGGGGTGGGTTTGTGATGTTTGGGGGCTTGCATATGACTGGTGGTGGTGGCTGATTGGATGCACGAGCGGCACCGGCACAGGAAGCGGATTAGCAGCTGGAAAGGAGAGATGGGCAGAGGGCCGGCTCCCAGCCCTGGGCTGAGCAGACCTCTTGATTGTTGTTACTGCTCTGTCCTCACCCCGCCCTCATATTTTCCAGTTAACTCTCTCCAGCTAATTTGGAACATCCCTTCCTCCCAACCCCATCTTAACAGCGTATTTTCAACCACCAAGCCAGGCGGATGGCAGGATGCAAGCACCTTGAAGGCTAAGAGTAGCAAAGGGAAAATGAGGAGGACCTACTAGAGCTGGGGTAACACCCCTTCAAACCAGTAGATTTCTAGACCTGCTTTAGGCAAGATCTGAAAAAAAAAAAATGTGAGGTTCTTTTTCTAACTATGTCTTCCTTTTCTCAACGTAAGGGTACACTCACCCTTTTGTGGCCCCTGACTCTCCACTCATGTCTGTCCCCTGCCCAGGGCTGGGCTTTCCTGGCTCTGAGCCCCCACATTCCACCTCCCCACACCGCCACGTTCCTGCTGAGTGTTTCACTCCACCCTTGAAGCTGCCGCCTCCAGAATTTTTCACTTCCTGGAATAATGAAGTTGAGAGACAGAACCTGTCTTTCCTTATATCCTCCCCTTCCCTTTGTTTCTTAACAGAGAGCGGAAGCTTTCTGCTGCCCTAGAATTCGTGCAGGTAGACAGCTGGGGTGGGGAGGTGGGGTGAGCGCTCAGGGGCCAGGATGTGGCTGTTGGTCCCCACTCCATCATTCCTTTCAGAGACTAGTTGCTACCTTCAGGGGCCACAGTCCGTTCTTAGGTACAGTTGGATGAACAGGCTCAGGAGTAGGAGCGGAAAGCTGCTTGGAGTGAATGGGCCCCGCACCCCGTCGGGTTTTTTACTTCGAGGGCCAAAAGGTGTGGAGGAGGGAAGAGAGAAATAGAGACTAGAGAATTTGGAATGCTCACGGAGGTTAAGAAATAAAAAGAAGGGCTTGAGAGGGGCAGAGCTGGGAATACTGAGACTGTGAACTGACCTTAAGAAAAGACCTGTCGTCCAGAAAGTTGACAGCATGACACAGGGTGGGCACTGTCTCTCACAGACCTATGACTAGGAAACAGTAGTACCTTTAAAAGGTCCTGTAACACGCAGAGGCTGGGGACCAGGTGTGCCGTCCATCACCTGGAGGTGAAGTGGCCGGGGCTGAGGGTGGGTGGGGGTAGAGTTAGGGGAAGGGAGGCAGAGTGGAGAGAATTTAGGATGTCAACCCTTTCTTTCATAGGAAGGCACATACTTCAAGGGCAGGATGGAAGAATCAACCCTAAGCCGGGCACGGTCCCGGGGTGGAGTCAACTTTCTGAATGTAGCCCGGACCTACATCCCCAACACCAAGGTGGAATGTCACTACACCCTCCCCCCAGGCACTATGCCTAGTGCCAGTGACTGGATTGGCATCTTTAAGGTACCCTGGGAACCCCTTTTGGCTTGGGTTTATGAGGAATGGGTTTGTTGGAATAAGACTGACTAGGTTCTTAGATTCTAAGTTGATAGAAGAGAGAAACAAGCCCAGAAGCCACCTGTACAAGCACAACTCCTCTTCCCGTTTTAGCTTTGACCTCTCCTGACAGATTAGGTCCTCCCGTACTTTCCCTGTCTCTCATCACCTGTGCCACTATGACACCATCGTACACCCCCCTCCAGTCTCTCAGCCCCTCCACCGTCCATTCCTCTCACCGCACCTCGGGCTTTCACAGGTGGAGGCTGCCTGTGTTCGGGATTACCACACATTTGTGTGGTCTTCGGTGCCTGAAAGTTCAGCCGATGGTTCCCCTGTCCACGCCAGTGTCCAGTTCCAAGGTACAAAGGAGAATGGAAAGCAGGGAGGAGCCAAGGGTTTAGAAGAAGGTTTGGATGGGGGTAGTGGGCACAGGGAACAAGTGAATGGAAATCATAATAACGAGCCAGGCACTGCGGCGCACACCTGTGGTCCCAGCCTCTCGGAAGGCTGAGGAAGGAGAGCACTTGAGCCAAGGAGTTGAGGGCCCACGTAGACAACATAGTGAGACCCTGTCTTAAGAGAAAAAGGGGGTCCTCTAGTGAGAATATATTCAACAGGCCTCAGCAGACATGGAAATACAGGACTGGAGACTTAGAAGAATCTTAGGAGAGCATCTGGTCCTCCTACCTACCCGCAGGAGAACTCCTCTTATACAACTGAAGGGTAGGGAAGAGGATGGGCAAAAGATTTGAAAGACCTGAGTTCAAATCTCAGCTTTCATTCTTACAAGCTGTTTAGCCTTGGTCAAATAACTTAAGCTTTCTCTGTGTGTTCTCTAATAGTAAAAGGTAGTTCCTGGATTATGAGGACAGTAAAAGGATTTTAAATGATACAAGTAAACATTAGCACTCAGCAGTATTTGGTACATGGTGGACATTCAGTAAGTGGCAGCTGGCATTGTTACAATTATGAGAGCTGGGAGTGGGCTTGGGAAGGGGGCAAGAGCTAGACAGAGGGGAGGGGAGAGAGTACCCGAGGAATAGGAGTACCCTGTGGGAGGTGAAGGAGAGAGGAGCAGTCTGTGGGACGGAGGGCAGGGGGCTGGAGCCAAGAACAGTGGAAAAACATGGCCTACTAAGGAGAAAAGCGATCTGCCGGCTCCTGAAGGCCAGGCATCATCCTGGGATCCTGGGTCTGACCTTCCCGCAGCCAGCTACCTACCCAAACCTGGAGCCCAGCTCTACCAGTTCCGATACGTGAACCGCCAGGGCCGGGTATGTGGGCAGAGCCCCCCCTTCCAGTTCCGTGAGCCAAGGCCCATGGATGAGCTGGTGACCCTGGAGGAGACTGACGGCGGCTCTGACATCCTGCTGGTTGTCCCCAAGGCCACCGTGCTGCAGGTGAGAAAAGAGCAAGACACTTGCTTCTGGTCCCGAGGGAGGGAGGACAGTATTGCAGCAAGGACCTGCCTGCTTCACCCTCCCTCCTATTGTCGAGAGCCTCAGCTAAAGAACGCATTAGGCATTAGACAAAGCCAGCTTTCCAGAAAGTCTCACCCTTGATGGAGACACAGATGGCGGGGTGGGAGAGCAAGCCACCCACAGGCCAGAGCAACTCAGGGTTTCTCAAGAACTCTCTGTACCTACCTTCTCCGAGCTGTTTTCACATTCAGTATTCTCACTTAAACCTCACAGGAGCCAGGCGTCCTAGTGCACACCTATAATCTCATCCCTCTGGGAGACTGAGACAGGAAGATTCAAACCCAGCCTGGACAACTTAGTGACTTAATGAGACCCTATCTCAAAACGTAAAGGGCCTGGGGACTTAGTTTAGTGCAAAGGCACTGTGTTGCATCTCAGACTAAGGGGTCACCTCACAAATAAGGACACAGACTTCCAGGAGTTCAGCACTTTGTTCAGTCATCTGGCTAGTAAAAATTGTGTTGCTGATTTGACCTAAGTGGGTCTGATTCCAGAACAGATAAGATAAACTTGGGGGGGGTCCCCCTCTCATCTGTATCTTGTGCCAGGTCTTTGTAGCTCTGGGTGAGGAAGGGGCCAGGCCTAGGGTGGGAAGGGAAGAGGGGTGGCAGAAGAGTGTCATGACTGGTGTGTCTTAAGTAAGCATGGGCAGGACTCCCCTAATCCCCTCTTCATACCCTGTGCTGACATGGCTCCCAGCCACAGCGTACATCCGGAGAGTACTGGGGCCAGGGCCTTCGAGTGGGTGACTAACAGCCCCGTTCTCATCCTGCCCAACTCCCTCACCCCTTCCCTTTGTAGAACCAGCTGGATGAAAGCCAGCAAGAGCGGAATGACCTGATGCAGCTGAAGCTGCAGCTGGAGGAGCAGGTGGCAGAGCTGAGGAGCCGAGTACAAGAGCTTGAGGCAGCCCTGGTGACTGCCAGGCAGGAGCACACAGAGCTGACAGAGCAGTATAAGGTGGGAGTTGGGCCTGGAGGGAAACAGGGGCCTGGATGCTCACCCAGCATCCAAAATTAGAACCAAGACCAGGCATGGTGGCACACACTTACAATCCCAGCACTCCAGAGGCTGAAGCAGGTAGATTGCTGAAAGTCTGAAACCAGCACAAACTATATAGTGAGAGTCTGTCTCCCAAGAAGAAAAAAGGAAAAAGAAAAGAAAATCAGAACCTAGTGAAGAGAGGAAAAGGGAGATACTAATGAGCTTTTAAGATGGTTCTGCCATCAAGGAAATAGGTTTAAGGGGTACCAAGTGGGATTGAACTTAATTCAAGAAGAGAGATGTCTCCAATTTGTAATGGAGCTGATTCTTGGAGAGTACTTGGGTAATATGGAAGCGGCTACCTTCCCAGGTCAGGGAATGTTCCTGTACAGCTTCTTTTTCGGGGAAGGTGACGGGGTGGAAGTGAAGGGTGGTCAGTGCTGGTGTGCTTCTCCTGCGCCTCTGTTCTGTCTTTGAGAAATGAGCCTCAGCCTCCCTCTTTTGTGGGAACCTTCATTCCAGGGGCTTTCCCGGGCCCACGGGGAGCTCACAGAGGAGAGGGACATCCTGAGCCGACAGCAGGGAGACCACGTGGCACGCATCTTGGAGCTGGAGGATGACATCCAGACCATCAGTGAGAAGGTGCTGACAAAGGAGGTGGAGTTGGACAGGTGAGGCCCTTCCCTTTGTTTTCGGTGACCCCCGCCACACTCCAGCCTCCTGTTTCAAGCCAGCCAGCCTGCTCCATCTCACCCAGTGTAGGTCACTTCCCAGTCTCACGCAGGTATTCCAGCTACTGCGAATCCCTTTCTGCCTTGCCCTCTTCCAGCTTTCCAAGTGCTGTTCTGCATTCCTCGCCTTCAGAAATAATTGTAGTTACCACATGCTGTGCAGCAAAAGCTAAGGAAGAGTTAGGAGTGGAGGATTTAGAAGAAGAAAGTGGATAGAAGAGTCACTGGAAGATAAGAGAAGATGGATATCAGATTTTATCACGGAAGAGCTACAATTAGTCTCTGTTCCCTTAAGAAATACTAGAGCTAGTGATCCAGGAACATATAGAATGTACTCTTGAAAATGGCATAAATCATAGAATGGTAGTGTTGGAAGTAATGTAAGGTCTATAAGAGATCACTGTCAAGAGACAGCCTCTTTTAGTTTTGGACATTTGTCACTTCTGTGTCATGTATAGGGCCAGACTTTACCCTCCTATAATTTACCAATGGGTCCTATTATTTTTAATGTCTGCTTTTATTAGTGTATGTTTACAGAACATAATTATCACATTCATTGTGGAGAGTTAGTACATGTACACAACACACCTTAATTCCCCTTTCATCCCCTGGATCCTAGAGTAGACCTTTAGAATCACATAGAATTTTTCTATCAGAAAACTATTATTTCTATCAAATAGTGTTAAGTATTGGCCACTTCCCATTTCTGTCCTTCAAATTTTCACCAGGTTAAATACTCCAGTCCTTTCATTGATCAAATATTGTCATTTTCTCTTATTTGGCACTGGGAGCTTTGATATTTTTAGAAATTCTTTGAAGGAAAGATATGTTCTGCCCAAGGCCAAGGATAATAAATGAACTGATCTGAGAGGCTTTAGGATGTGCTAGTTTTGCCTTGGGAAGACACTATGTACCTGCCTTCTTAGAGGCTGGCTAGACTGGGGTCAGTGTGCTGCAACCCGTGTGTCAAATCTAGCCTGCCACTTGTACAGCCCACAAGGAAGAAGGTTTTTAACATATTTTCATGGTTGAAGAACAGATTAAAAGAAGAATACTTTGTGATGTGAAAATTTCATGAAATTCTCATCTCAGTGCTCATAAGTGAAGTTCTGTTGGGACACATGGTCATTCATTTACTCGTGGTGTGTAGCTGTTTGTAGGGTACAGTGCCAAAGCTGAGTAGTTGCCCCAGAGACCACAGGTCCTGCAAAACCTAAAATATTTATTATCAGGCTGTTTACAGATGGAGTCTGCCAACTTCTGATGTAGAACAAAATTAATTTTATTTATTTATTTTAGAGATAGGGTCTCAAATTTTTTGTTTATTTATTTTTGTTTATTTTAGAGACAGGGTCTCACTAAGTTACTAGGTGTAGGGTGCCCAGGCTAGGCTCGAATTTCCAGTCCTCTTGCCTCAGTCTCCCAGAGTGCTGGGATTATAGGCATGTGCCATCACATCCAACTAGAAGAAAAATTTATAATCAGTGCCTGCCCTTTGTCTAAAAGAGTCTAGCCTCTTGGTTAAAGACAGCCAAGGAGTCATCAGAAGGCATTCCTTAATATATAAAAGTCAGGCATGGACCACTATGAACTCAGCACTCTGTGAGGCTGAGGCAGGAGGATCAGAAGTTCAAGCCAAACCTGGGCAATTTAGCAAGACCCTGTCTCAAAATTTAAAAGAAAGAACCAGGGATGGACCTCAGTGCAAAGGCCCTGTGTTCAATGCCCGGTACCACCTTTACCCACTGCCGCTGCTGCACACACGCACAATGATGTGTCTACATTGTTTATGCCTCGTTTGTGCTGTAGAATCAGGAATCTTGGCTCCTTGAGACTTAGAACTGGGTCCTCTGGTATGAGGACTTCAGCATCCCAGGGTGAGGTAGAGGCTTGGAGCTAGAGGAACACCAGTGAAAGGAGTAGGACAGAGGTCCTCTCTGAGTGACCAGATGATCCAACATGTTGTCCCCTATTTTCAGGGTTAGAGACACAGTGAAAGCCCTGACTCGGGAACAGGAGAAGCTCCTGGCACAGCTGAAGGAAGTCCAAACAGACAAGGAGCAAAGTGAGGTAAGGGGCTCACAGCTAGTTTACATTCTCAGTTGTCCAGCTGGCATTCCTGAGTCCCTTCCCAGTGCCAGGCACCAGCAGGGATAAAAATGGAAAGACCCTGTGTACGCTGTACTCCAAACACACTACCTGCTCCTGAGTCAGGATTCACCCAAGGGAAATACAGGAGTGTCACAAGGGAAGGCTAAATCAGGGTTGTGGTACCCCAGAGAGGTAGCTATTAGAAAAGGCTATTAAAAGGAGGGCAAGGACTAGCCTTATACTTCTGAACCTCATTAGCTACAGAACCCTTTCTTTCCCTGACAGTGAAGTTTTACATCTTACATCTCCTGGAACTTTACTAAATAAGCAAAAGCAGTATAGTGTCAGCTTATTTTTGTGAATTCAAATTATAACATTTACTTGTAATGTAATGAAAGCAATAAAAAAATTTTGATGGATACCAAACTTTTAAATTAAGGACTATAAGTGACGGCTTGTCAGCAGTAGAGGCTATTGTACGTCTGTGTTTTGTTTTGATACTGTGGTTTGAGGTTCTAGGTTCAATCCTAGAAGCACACACAAAAATAACCTGCATTTTTGTTTTGATTGTACAATATTGAGAATACCTTGAGTCACACACAAGCAGGTGAAAATGCTGAGTTTACTCTTCATTTCAATAGAAAATACAATAGAAATTTTATTCTGAGGTTTATACAGACTTAGGGATGGGGCGGGGCTTACTTTCATAGCATGACGGGGCCCTAACCAATGCATCTGAGGTTTACACATACACCCCTAGGAGTGTATATCAATGGGTTGGTGATCCCCAGTATGTTGATTTATAAGTTTATATGATTTTTTAAACATAATTTTTAATAATTTAGAACAAGTTTGCGCTGGGGGTATAGGGTTTGCTCAGGGGTAGAGGGTTTGCTTACTCCTAGGTTTGATCCCCAAAACTGCGCTTAAAAAAGAACGAGTTCAGATCAGATATTTATAGAACTCTTCAACTTTATAGAAACCCTCAAACTTCCTCAGAAACCTGCACCTCTGTAGAAGATGGTTTCAAATCCCTTTACTCAGCAGTGAAGAATGGGTAGAATTTGAGTAGACAAGATGAGGAAGAACATTCTAGGAGTAGAGAAAAATATGAGCAAAGGTTTGGAGGCCGAGATGCTCAGGGCAGTTAAATGTGTGAAGAGTCCGAGGTGTGGCACAGGTCACATTGCAGAGGAGCTCGAGGTTAGCCTTTTCTCATTTATTTGTTTATTTTTGAGACAGGGCCCCACCGCACTGTTCAGGCTGGCCTTGAACTCACTTTGTAGCTCAGTTTGACCTCAAACTTGCAGCAATCCTCCTACCTCAGCCTCCTGAGTGCTGGGATTACAGGTGTGCACCGCACTGGCTTAGCCTGTTCTTTAAGCAGTAAAAAGTACTGATCGTTTTTGAGTAAGGATAACATGTACTTGTAGAATTCTACTTAAGCAAGAGGACCATGAGTTTGAGGCCAGCCTGGACTACAGAGCCATTTAAAGTCAGCCTAGACTACAGAGTGAGATCTGTCTCCAAAACAAAAACAAAAAAACCAGAATGATGTACTCAAAGATTAATCTGCTTACCTTGTGGAAAATAAACTAATTGTATGGTTAGTCAGTCACCCAAGCAAGACATGACCGGAGCCTGAGCTAATGTGGTTGTGGCAATAATAAAAAGGGAAAATGGCTGATTTAAGAGAAAACAGAAGTGTGACGTGTGCTATCTGCATGTAAGACTCCAGGCTAAGGTGTGGGATTCTTTGTTCAGGAGGTGGAGGCCGGATGTTTGGGGTAGTGGCCCTCTGAGTGGAGAGCACAGGAGCTGCGTGCTTGAACTTGCATTAAATGCAAGAAATGGGACCTTGACCTCTCCCACCACAATGGCAGAGGTCGTCCTCTCTCCCTAGTTACCTCAGCTCTTCTACCCCTTTCTTCTTTCATCAGGCTGAGCTCCAAATCGCACAACAGGAGAACCGTCGCTTAAATTTGGAGCTGCAGGAGGCCAAGGGCCGGCAAGAGGAACACAGTGGTCAGACCCAGCGATTGAAGGACAAGGTGGCCCAGATGAAGGACAGCCTAGGCCAGGTCCAGCAGCGAGTGGTGAGTGAGGGCCCCAGGCAATAGGCAGCGTTGAGGACTGCAGGCAAGTCTGGGTGGCCGGAGAGAAGTTGAGAAAGACATGGCTGAAGACTGGAGAACATAATCTGAAGCCTATGCTGAGGGTGGAGGGCTGGTTAACAAGCGATTCACTGGATCTCTGATCTCCGTCTCTTTCTTTCTCCTAAGGCTGAGCTGGAGCCCCTGAAGGAGCAGCTTCGAGGGGCACAGGAGCTCGCAGCCTCAAGCCAGCAGAAAGCCACCCTTCTTGGGGAGGAGCTGGCCAGCGCAGCAGGAGCCAGGGATCGCACTATAGCCGAGCTCCACCGCAGCCGCCTGGAGGTGGCTGAGGTCAGCGGCAGGCTGGCCGAGCTCACTCTGCATCTGAAGGAGGAAAAGTGTCAGTGGAGCAAGGATCGTGCTGGGCTGCTGCAGAGTATGGAGGTAGAGGGGTGGGGGTGGTCTCTGGCCCCAAGTTCCACCTCGGCGGGGGCCTCTGCACGTGCTCAGGCCCTCTGGGAAGAGCTGGAAGTCTTGGAGCACTTAGGGATAGCGCAGGGCTTAGAGGGAGGGGCCCTCTCCTTTCCAAGGGTGACCAGGCCCTAACCAATGTATCCTGATCCCTGATCACTGCAGCACATTCCTCCGTTACCACCCCTGCCACAGAAGCATTTCCACCCTAAGCACCAGGCCTTGCCCTAATGCCGTTCCTGATCAGCATAGCACCTTGCTGTCATGTCCTGTCCTTTGTTTGGGGGCATAGGCAGTAAGAATAGGAAATTTCTCCAGAAGCAATTCAGCTCAATAAGGGGAGACCCAGTGAGCCATAGTGCTGTTCCTGGTGCCCTTCCTGTCCCTCCCCCGTACCTTCCCATTCTGCTTTCACTGACCTACAGGCGGAGAAGGACAAGATCCTGAAGCTGAGTGCAGAGATCCTTCGGCTGGAGAAGGCAGTGCAGGTGGAGAGGACCCAGAACCAAGTGATCAAGACAGAACTGGCCCGGGAAAAAGATTCCAGCCTGGTGAGGCAGCCAGCCCCCACAGACCCCCATGTGTCCTCCTGAGGTGGCAGTGTTCCTCCATGTGTCTTGGTGGGGCTCAAATGCCACCTGCCCGCCTCTGTGTTGGGTGGCATCTCGCACACACACACACCCCCCGCCTCCATTGGTTTGAATCTGCAGTGTCCCTCTCTGCTCTCAGGGCACACATCTGGGCCTAGGAGAATTGCAGGCCCCTGGTATGACCAAGGCCTCCGCATACCCGTCTAGGGCCATGAGCCAAGTCCATACAAGAGAGGTAGAGATTAGGACTCGGACTGAGTCTCTGTGGCCAAGACGGGGGTCCCATGGAGGAATAACATTGAGCAGAAGAGGAACTGAGGTGTGGGGAAACCCGGTTCTGCACTACTGGTCCAGGTCCAGAACCCAGATTCTTGGAGGCACACTGTAGGCTCCAGGTTCCACCGGCCCTTTCTCCTCAGGTACAGCTGTCAGAGAGCAAGCGGGAGCTGACGGAGCTGCGGTCAGCCTTGCGTGTATTCCAGAAGGAGAAGGAGCAGTTGCAGGCTGAGAAGCAGGTGACGACCATGTGACCTGGAGATTCGAAACTCTGTTACCGTCTTGTCATCTCTTAACCTTAGAAACTGGAATCTCTAAGAGGCCCAGTGACTTAAAGCATGTCTTATTAGCTCACTCGGCAGGTCAGGGGAGGAGCCAGGAGAAGAGGGAGAAGTGTAGAGTGCAGGAAGGCTCCTGGCCGCAGGGACCCCTGCATGTCCCCGCTTTGTGGCGAAGGCTTCAAATCCTGAGGAGCAAAGGGTTCGTCAAAGGCTGTGTGGGCCAGCAAGGCTGGCACCTTCCCAGCCTCTGTGCCTGCTTTCCTTCTCAACCCTAGGAACTGCTCACGTACATGAGGAAGCTGGAGGCCCGCCTGGAGAAGGTGGCGGACGAGAAGTGGAATGAGGATGCCGCCACGGAGGACGAGGAGGCCACTGCAGGGCTGAGTCTGTACACCCCCAACCTGGTGACACCCCCCACCCACTCCTCCTGTTGAGGGAAGTCCCATGGACAGCCCTGGAAGTTGCCTCTGTCCCCCATCCCCCTCCCATACTGCAAAAAAAAAAAAAAAGTTGTTGCCTCTGTCTTCTGTGTTTGGCCTTTTTCCTTCCCAGGCCCTGGCCCCTGCATAGTGTAACATGCCCCTCAGAGGAAATGGAGCTGGCCCAGCCCTCTAGCAAACACACCCTTCTTTGTCCTTTGCCTGCCTCGTCTCCCACAGGCTGCCCCACGGCTCTGACGGACTCGGAGGACGAGTCCCCAGAAGACATGAGACTCCCGCCCTACGGCCTGTGTGAGCGTGGGGGCCCAGACTCCTCTCCTCCCGGGCCCAGAGCGGCCTCTCCGCTCGTTGTCATCAGCCAGCCAGCTCCCATTGCCTCCCCCCGCTCAGGGCCAGCAGAGGACACCAGCTCTGACTCGGTGAGAGGGAAAGCAGGGACGGGGGGGGGGGGCTGCTCCCATGGCTCCAGCCCCCAAGCGAGTCTCGTCACATAGGGCTCTCTTTTTTGTTTTTGTTTTTTGTTTTTATCATGCTTAGGCAAGTGCTCTGTCACTGAGCTACACCTCCAGCCCCCGAAGTTCTCCTTATTCTCAGGGGAGAAGCAGGCCCAGCCTCTCTTCAAAGCCACCAAGGGATGCTCCCCACAACCCCAGTCCAGCCCAGTAGCCCGATTGCCCGGCTCCTTCTCCCCTTAGCCTCCAGCCCACGTCGGAACCTCTCCCGCTTCACTCTTCGCACACAGCCCCTCCGCCCACTCCCAGCCTTGGCTTCTGCTCCCCTGCCTGTCCCAGTGTGCGGCTCCCTCACCTGGGGGCACCACCCCCAAACCCATCCATCTCTCTGTGGTACCCAGGAGGCTGAGGATGAGAAGTCAGTCCTGATGGCAGCTGTGCAGAGCGGGGGTGAGGAGGCCAATCTGCTGCTTCCTGAACTGGGCACTGCCTTCTATGACATGGCCAGGTGAGTGAGGCCGGAGGGGAGGTGGGAGGAAGTCGGTGCGAAAGGGCTCCATGTGAGCAGTCGCCGTGCCCTGTCCTCAGCCTCCCACTTGGCCTCAGCCAAAACAAAAAGACACAGATGTGGTTCATGTAGGAAATTGCCCACTATCGCAAAAGGCACCTGGCATTCCCCTTCAGGTAATCTCTCCCCTCATCTTCTACTTGCACTCCAAGGCCCTGCCTTTAACTGGCTTCTGTATTATTCCGGCACCATCTTCCACGGAGCCCAAATTGCCCTGCGTCCCCTCACTCCTGCCCCTTCCCCTTCCCCCACCAGCAGGTAGGTAACACAGGCTCCTCGAGGGAGGAGGGGCGGTGACCCAGGCCCTCAGGGATAGGAGCAGAAAGAGGCCTGAGGTCCAGCACCTGTGTGGCTACCCCTCAGGTGCTGACCCGGTCCCTGGGGATTCCCTGGGAGGGACCCTCCCAGAGCCGGGGGTTCAGGTATCCAACTCAGCCTCCTCTTCATGCCCTGGCCCAAGAGGACAGGGCACGGGAAGAGAGATTTTTATCTCTGAGCCCTAGCTCTGCCCGGATGTGTGTGATGGGCCCAGGGAGGGGAGGGCGATGCTCGCATCCCTCTCTCCTGGAGCAGGAGATGAAGGACGATGTCAGACTCATTTTCAGCCTCATTAGGCAGCAGACAGAGATGGAGGGAGAGGCGCAGGAGCCTGGGGGATGGGCCCTGCGCCGTGGAGACCAGCAGGTCCTGGAGGAGAGTGGCCGGGGGATCTAGAAAGCAAAGGCGTCCCGCATCCTGGGCATGAAGATGCTGCAGAAGAGGCTGGGACAGAGAGTGACCAGGATGCTGCATTAGGGCACCCAGACATATGGTCCCACTCTCTGCAAGTCAAGAAGGCGACAGCACTCTGATCCTCTCCCGTCCCCTTTGGTGTCTCCTTAGTGGCTTTGCTATGGATTCCCTGTCCGAGGCCAGCACTGGGGACACTGCCACCCCGCCGTGGAAGGAATGTCCTATCTGTAAGGAGCGCTTCCCTGCTGAGAGCGACAAGGATGCCCTGGAGGACCACATGGACGGACACTTCTTTTTCAGCACCCAGGACCCTTTCACCTTTGAGTGATGTCACCCTTCCTAGTACATGCACAGTATACACATACGTGTACATGCGTGCACACGCGCACACACACAGACATACACTTTTCCATCCACTGGGCTCCATGATACCCTGTTTCCTAAGAACCACTTCTCTGCGCCCTTGTTTTATCCCAGGCTTGCTAACTTCATCCTCTCTCTCCTACCTGGCCTTTTGTCCTGGCCAGGGTCCTCTCTGAAAGCTGCGGTGAACCTACCCCCTGAACGCGGTTTTGGAAGAACCAGGAATGAGGAAACCGGTGGCACTAGCACCATCCACTTCTAGCCCTGGTTGCTTCTGATACTCACACTCCCTGATGCCCCAAAGTCAATTCCTGGGGCACCCCCGCTCTTATTTGGGGTTTTGTGTTTCCCTGAGTTTTCTCCAGGGCCTGCACAGGGCAGCCCCATGGACGCCATGACCTCTTCAGGTCTCTGCTTCTCAGTTTCGCTGGTTCTCCTTTCTGTCCCCTGGTTGCTTTCCGTAGCCCACCCCAGCCTTTTCTGTAGAAGTGACATCTTAGACGTGAATATGGAGGTTTCTTTTGTATTTTTAAGGCTTTCTATACTGTGTCCTGCCTCTGCCTGCTTCCCCCCAACTCTGTACCCTCACGTGAAAAGAAATAACATATTTGTGCCTTGTGTGAGGGGCGGGGGCGGGGAGTGAGCCTGCGTGTCATTTCCAGCCCCAGCTTCCCAGAGGCCCCACAGCAATGAGTGTCCCCTCCTCCCACACCTTCTTCTCTTATCTGCAGTTTGGACAAATATATTTATATGATAAGTGTAACTATTGTCATAAAATGTGTTCTCAGTCAGCCTCCCCAAACGAACGTTCAGGTGGGGCCGGAGGGAGGTGATGGCTGTGGGGCAGTTGTCTTCCCCGCTGTGCTTCCTCCCTGCTGGCCGTCAGCTCCAAGACGCTGAGGAGGGGGCCTTCCCCGACTGGGCGGTCCAGCTTGGAGTGCGCTGCAGTGGGAGGGAGCGGGCTGACAGGTCTGCGGCTCTGCTCACGGTGGAACCGGTGGAACCGCAGGAGTGGGCCCTGCCAGCGAAGAGCAGGGAGGCTTCTGCACACACCTCCACCCCCGCGTAGCCGCTGTCACTGTGCTGGCGCCAGATGCCGGGCATGGCTCCTGTCAAGTGTGTGTGCTTTTAAGTACCCATATAGTGAAAAATGCCCAGAGCCCCGCACCTCTGAAGGCCGTTTTCTATCCCACCCCTGCCTCCCTCTCACACACGTGCGTGCACACTCTGATTCCACATCACAAAGCGCATTCATCCAGCATCACGGGCCAGACACACATCCGCAGCATCATAAAGCATTAAGGGCTTGCGTGCTCACCAAGGCTCCCAGCAGTGCCTGCCCAGCCTCATGCCACCCAAGAGCTCCTTACCAGTGCCCACCATTCCCTGCAGGGCCCCTGGGTAGATCCCCCATTCCCTCTCTCCATCCACCTGAAACCTCCAGCCCCACCTGGATGACATCTCACATCCTTCTTCCCTCACATCTCTGTATCCTAGCAACCCATCTCGTTCCCTGAATCCCTTCCAAGGAAATTAGAGATAATGGATCTCTCCTCGCTCCATCTCAACCCCTCTTTATTGATCCTCCTTTAATGAAAGTTAATTATAACAATGATTTAATTAATAGAATCCCTCTCTTCCTTTATTGCTTCCCGTATTAAGACTATTAATAAATACGAGCTGGGCTGACAGAGGCATCCATCACCCGCCTGGGATTCCCCCATCCCTCCTTTTCCCCTCCCCTTCTCCCCCTCCCTTTCTTGGCCTATAAACTTGCCGGGGTAGTGGGGGTTAATCAGAGAGGAATTATGAGCCAACATCCCCAGCAGGAGGTGCATTTAATGAAATCACTTGTGATTTATGTCTAAGGGAGGTTGGGAGGGAAGGATGTGGGACCCACACATTCCTGGCCTACAGGGTGGCCCCCTAGTGCAAGAGAGGAGGAAGAGAGAAATAGGGACCCGGGCCCCGCGTTCTCATTCCCATGGCCCCTGCCAAGCCACACTGCCAAGAGCTACGTAGCTAACAGCACCAAGACCACTGACACAAGCTGTCAGACCAGAAGCTCTCCTGAGGACAGCGGTGTGGGTTTCGTTGTCACCTGCAGCACCTTCCATGGGTCCTTCTGCCTCCCTTTCTCCCCAGCTCTGTTCTGCCCACCTTCTCCACAGTCTCCTCCTCCAGGAAGCCCACGGTCCTTCACCAGCCCCTTCCACGTGGAAATCTGAAGTCTCCAGCTGCTCCCTTCTCTGCCCTTTCAGCATGTCTTGTGTGCAAGCTACACTTTCACGCTGTGACCGCCACAGGCATTGGGAGCCGTTTCTGTTCCTTGCTCGTGGCTCACCCAGTGTCCAAGTCATGGCCCTGAACTGGAAGAGCGGTGGGGAGGGTAGTGCCCTGCACCGCGGGGAGGGAAAACGGCTGGGTTCTCATTCTAGTTCTGCCTCCTGTGCGCTGTGTGGTATCTGGCAGCCCAGCCTTTCTCCTTACTTCCGTTCTGCAATGGATCATCTCATCCCCTCCCTGCTTTCCAGCATCTATGCAGAAGCGCATAAACCTGGGTGGGCTTGAGTGAAATGAACAGTGGCAGGAAACCGGGGCTTCTGTGTCAGTATTTGGCTGTGGAAAGATAGATCTGAACACATCACTCCCCACTTGTGGAACCTCTATGGCTCCCCGTCACCTACAGAAACTGAAGTGCAAATTACTTAACCAGTCATGGTCCGCACTATCTGGCCCCAGCCTGCCTTCCCACCTTCCATCCCACCCTGAGCAGCTTCACACTCCAGGATAACAAGCCAGTTCACAGAAATATGCACTACTTCGCATGCCTCAGAGCACCGTCTTTTCTCTCAGCTCAACAGACACCTCCTCTGTGAAGCCTTCCCAGACTTCCCCCAGTTACCCTCTGAAATACCGTATGTAGTACATGTATAAAAATATACTCAGCATTGTGGTGCATATCTGTAATCCCAGTTACTCAGGAGACTGAGGCAGGAGGACTGCAAGTTCAAGGCCAGCCTAGACAACCTAGGAACACCTTGTCTCAAAATTTTAAAAATTAAGCTATCATGCCTCTTAGCAAGAGCCCACCCTATACAGTAGGGTGTATTTTTATTTTTTCCTCTTTTTTTATTCAGCCCAAACTCAATCTGCAGTGCCTGTTTTTCCTTTACCCATCTGTTTTTTCCCTACCTTTAATAAGTGTGAAACTTTGTCACTATTTTTTAAAACTTTTTTTAATTAGAAGGGCTGGGGATACAGCTCAGTGGTACAGTAATTGTCTAGCATGTGCAAAAACCCAAGTTCAGTTCCCAGTACCACAGACGCACGAAAGTAAAAATGCTATATCATATATACAGTTCTCTTCTCTCTAGACTATAAGCAACTTGAAAATAAATTCTAGCCAGGCATAGTGGTGCAGACCTGTAACCCTAGCACTGGAGAGGCTGAGGCAGGAGGATTGGCACAAGTTCCAAGCCAGCCTGGACTACAGAGCGAGTTCAAGGCCAGACTGAACTACATAGTGAGGCTCTGTCTAAAAACAAACAAAAATTCTATATTTTTATAGCCCTGTGATCCTAAAATCTAATATAGGGAGTTGCACATAAGAGTAGTCATCCAAAAATAAGTTTTGTATTTAAAATTAAATTACAAATTTAAACATTTCATACATACCAAATAATGTACATGAAGAATAAAGAAGTCAGGAGCAGTGGTAACACTACTAATCCCAGCACTTGGGAGGCTGAAGTGGAGAATCACTGAGCTCAGGAGTTCAAAACCAGCCTGGGCAATATAGCAAGATTCCATCTCAAGGGGAAGAAGGAAGAGGGAGGAGGAGGAGGAGGGGTAGGGGCGTGGGAGGGGGAAGAGAAGGAGAGCGAGGAGGAGGAGGAGGAGAAGAGGAAGAGGAGGAGAAGGAGCAACAGCATTGTACTCACTAGCTTTAAATGATCAAACATGGCCAATACCAAATGCCATGTGGAGCTTGCAAAAACAAAACGTGGTGTCAGATGAGACAGAGATGTTTCTATTAATTTGCGAAAGAGTGTTACGTACAGGAGTAGCGATGGTGTGGTTCAAAACCCTGCCCTCAGGTAGCTTATAGTCGGTGTGGTCACCAGGTACAAGGAAGCAAGATAACTGCTACTTTGGAGGTACACACAGAGGAATCCGGAACCACAGAGGAGGAAAACTGAACCCAAACCAGGCAAAGTAAAGGTTCCCTCGGGTGACAGTGTGGGGCCGAGTCTTTAAGGGGTGAGTGGATGTGAGCCTAGTGTGGGCAGGCAGAAGAAAAAGTGTGCTCAGAACTCTAGACACTTAGGTAGGGCTGTTGGGTGAGGACATATAGTGTGGGAAGTGGGGCTGGAAATGCGGCCTACTGACGTGACACATTCACTCAACAGGCTCAGTGGGGTACCCATACCTGCCAGGTGCTATTTTAGGCACTAGTGAAACACACACACACACAAAATAGACAGGAAAGCCTGCCCTCATGCAGCTTATATTCTGCTGTAGGCCAGCAATATAGCTCAACAGCACAGCACCTGCCTGGCAAGTGCAAGGTCCTGAGTTCAATACCTGGTACAAAAAACAAAAAAAGAACCCTCATTGTTCTCTGTTGTGAAATCATGAACGTCCACAGAAACTAGTTAGGAACATTTTGTAATAGCCCAGGCAAAAATGGTGAGCACCAAATCCCAGGATGCAGAATTAATGGGAGCTGGTGATAATTATACATGGGAAGTGAACAGGAGTCAAGTTGATCCAGGGTTTCTTGTTTCAATGACCAGATAACTGATGATGCCATTCTCCAAATAAATAATACAAATGGAGAAAAATACACGTGAGGAAAAAGCATTCCAATTTTGGCTTGTAGATTCCCAGTGTTTGGGGCATAATTTTTCTTTTTTCTGTACTGGAGATCAAATCCAAGACCTCATGCATATTAGGCAAGTGCTCTACCGTGGAGCTACTTCCCCAGCCTCAATCTTGAGTAGCTGGGATTTCGATGTCACTTTACCCGGCATCTAAAATAACTTAAAGCCTAAGCTCCACTGCTCACTGGGGCAGGCACCAGCCACTACTGAATGCTTGAAATGTGGCTAGCCCAAATGGAATTTTATAAGTGTAAATTGCATAACAGATTTCAAAAGACTTGGGACTTTTTTTAAAAAAGACATTTAGCCAGGCGTGGTGGCGCACACCTGTAATCTCAGCACTCCGGACGCTGAGGCAGGAGGATCGTTGTGAGTTCAAGAACATCCTGGGCTACAAAGTGAGCTCAAGGCCAGCCTGGACTGCATAGCAAGACCCTGCCTCAAAAAAACAATATGGCTAACACCCACCTAGAAAATTTAAAGAAGCCACTAGAAACTTTAAACTTATACTAAGCGATTCCTGTCAAATTTCTACTGCACAGCACTAGCCTAACCTCCACCACAAAATAGGAGTCCCACAGCCTGGACTTTGCCAGACTCCCCCTGATCTTTTACCATCCTAAATTCTTGAGTCTCTCCTAGCAGGAAGTCAGATACCTAGAATTCCCAAGAACGCATCCTCAATGGACCCCTACACCCCATACTACCCAAACCCAGGACCTCAGTCCTCAATACCCATATTTAGGACATCTCTGCTCTGGTCTCTGCATTTTTTTCTCTCCTTGGGTCTTTTGATAGTCAAGTGAGAGCAGGTATGTCCTATTCTAACTTACAACAGTGGAGTTTTCTTCCTTGCTTGGAATCCAGAATCTCTCCTAACCCTGAATTTAGATGCCATGTCTTCTCCCTATTTCCTTCATTTCACATCTCCCATTTCTACTCCCAAATTAATAGAAATATGGGGTCATGGAAATCACTGAGGTTTTAGAACACAATAAACCTTGCTTACAGGCCCAGGGATATAGCGCACGCCTGTAATTGTAGCACTTGGGAGGCTGAGACAGGAGGATCGTTAGTGAGTTTGAGACCAGCCTGAGCTACAAAGTGAGCTCAAGGCCAGCCTGAACTGCATAGCAAGACCCTGCCTCAAAAAAAAAAAAAAAATATGGCTAACACCCACCTAGAAAATGAGATCTCAGGTGCAAAGTGCCTTGAACAGAGCCTGGCTCACAGTACACACTTTATACTTTGGGGTTTCCTACTTTGCCTCTTACCCTTGCAGATTCAGGAAAGTAGGGAAAGAAATAGGATATATATAGAACATAGAACATCAAAATGAAAAGAGCTCTTAGAGACATATTTCCAGCTTCTCATTCAGTGCAGAAATTCCCTAGACTACATTCCTCATTGGTAGTCATCCAACCTCTGCTTAAACATCTCCAGGGGCCATTCATCGGTTCACTCAATAAACAAGAACAAGGCACTGTGGGAGCCACAAAGAAGGGCAGACACAGATCTTGCTGTTAAGGAGCTTCTATTTTAGCAAAAAGACACATAGAGAAATAACTATAAGGTAAAGTGATATGTGCCAATTGAGACACCACGTTAATTCATGCTCAACAAAGGATAGCATTAATACCCAAATCTCAGATCTCAGTTTTTACCATGGAACATAGAACAAAATGCTTCCACCCTGGATCCCAGGAGTGTTCTCAAAAAAGATTTTTCCTCGATCACCTTAAAACTGCAGGGTGGTGTGGACATGGAAGAGGTGTGGGGGAAAGTGGGACCAGTGCAAGTTTCTCCAGCCTATTGTGTCTATATCACAGAATGGTTTCTATGTTTCTATGGGCTGGTGGTGTAGCTCAGTGGCACAGCACCTGCCCAGCAAGCGTGAGGTTGTGAGTTCAACTCCTGGTACCAAAAAAAAAAAAAAAAACAGAGTGGTTCCTGGGAGCTCTTAAATATCTATTCTGCCTTCTACCTACTACTGGAAATTTTTGCCCTCTGCCTTGGGCAGTCCAGCTCATCCCTATTCTCAAGACTCATTCGAGTGTTTTTCTGTTGGTACTTTTCTCTCCTTCCTCTCACCATCTGTCTTATATTCTTCATCTTTGATCAGCAACCCTATAATTTCCTATTCTATAATTTCCTCTTCTACTTCATTCAGTCTCCTTATTTTGATACTTGGCTTCTAATTTGGGGGAAGGGGTCTTTTGGCTTCTCTGTCTGTCCCTATGTCTTTCTCTCTTTCTCTTTTACTTTTTCATCTTTCTCCATTTCTTGGTCGGTTTCCATTTTCTGTCTCCAGCCTCGCTGTCTCCCTAGCTGCCGCAAAGCTATAAACCTAGCTGGCCCTGCAGCAGGCAGCCGCCAATCACTGGGCTCCAAGAGTTGCAGGGGAGGGGTAGCAGAGAGATGGGGGAATGGAAAAGCTGGGGCGCTATTGCTAGAGCAGGGGAGGGAGAGGCGCAGAAAAGAGCAGAGAGACGCCCCTCCCAGAAGGCAGCCGGAGCTGCCTCCACAGCCCTGTGTCTGGACTCCTCTCCTGCAAAAACAAAAACAAAACAAACCACACACCTTGTCCTTCGTTCTGCAACAAGGCAGAGACCCTGGGTCCTTCTCCTGTGTTCCCCAAACCATGATTTCTCACCCCCAAATCGCTGGCACCATCCTCATCCTTAGGCCCTCCCCAAAGGAGGGCACTAAAGGACCTTGGGGAGCTGAGGATGCCGGGGACAGGTGTCCACATGGGTACCGGGACAAGGAAAGGATGGCAAGACAGGCTGTAGAAGAGAATGCTGAGACGGGTTTGGGGAATCACTGAGAGGAGGGAAGACTCCTAAGAAGTCAAGGTTGAACCAGAAAGCTGGGCACTGGGCTTCTTATCAGCTGCCTGGCCATTCCTAAAGAAAGACTGACAGCCCAATCCCTGGTCCCTGGCTGAGGTTGGGGTTCAGCTACTTAGGGTGCAGCTTGAGGGGCAATCACTCAGCTCATCCTTACAAATCTACAAGATCAGAAAGGGGGCTAGGAGAAGAAGGCAGGGAAGGGGTGGGATCAGCGAGTTATTTTAGGAAAAGACCAAAGGAGGAGAGACATTTCCATCCTGTTGGTGCAGAAGGAGACAGACTCGGATTGTGGCAATTCCTGGTGTGCTGGCGACCCCTGCTGGCTGCACACACCACCGCCTGGGAGCCGAGAAGGTATAGCCAGCAGCGTGAGTCCAGGTGTGTGTGGACTGTGTGGCCCTGTTATGTGGGTGTGTCACTGGACAACAATGACAATGTACGCAGCATTGCCCGGGATTATGCGCAGGAACCCTAGGTAAAGGCAGGAATGTGACTGGCCGCAAGAGCCTCAAAGTTCGGATTCTGAGCTCCTGTCTCCCCTCTGGGGACTGCAGGTATCTGCAAAGGGTAAAGAGGCTGAGCACAACACATCTTACCAGTGTCACTGCCACAGCATAAGACTCAATAAGACTGATGAGCTCACAGTAAGATCCAGTCCAGATGAAAAGGAAAGAATTCCTATCTTGAAATCAGTTACCTGGGTTAAAATCCTGATCCCCTGGTTACTACCTGGATGACCTCAGGCAAGGTACTTAACTTGCTTGAAGCCAATTTCTTCACCTGTAAAGACATCATAATCCCTAGTGCACAGGATTAATATAATATATGGTAAGCACTTAATAGAGACTAATTTTCTGCCTCCCTCTTCCTTTACCTACCTCCCACCCTCAAGGTCGGGCAGAGACTTCAAAAGGCAAATAAACCAGGGATGATGTTGACGATGATGGCGGTGGTTTACATTTATACCACTCATGCAAATCATTTTAAACATATTTTTAATACACGGCTTTTTTTTCCTTTTTATTAGCCAAGCACATCATGATCATGTTTTATTGGGATAGAAATATCCTGATGTTATGGCAGGTATCTAGAAGGATGGCCTTATGAAGTGATAACAAGGCATGACAAATCTCTCTTTATTGTGATACATTTTCATTACCCAGGTTAATCAGGAATTACCCATTAGAACAAGGGCTTAAGATAAGTACATGACAGTCATCTGTGGAGATCAAAATCTCCTGATTTTCCAATGGGTGTCTAATTGTTATAGCTATTGTGGGGGGACGATTAATGCTGAGATTGAACTGGTCTTAAAACATTAGAATAACTCAAGGAGATATGACAGGTAGTTAGAATTACTATATTCTGAAATTAAAAAGAAGACAGATTTCAATTGCACCGAAGAATATTCTAACCCCTACAGCTGTCCAGTGACAGGGGCAGACTGCATATAAAGCAACGAGCTCCATTTCAGCAGGAATATTGACACAGGGGCCGGCTGACTCTCGGGCAGACTTGCTGTGATAGAGACTCAGGCTGCAGGGAGGCTGGGTAAGAGCCCCTCTGAGGTCCCTCTGCAAACGCATTCGAGTATATGATGAATACTTAGCTCAGGGGAAGTGTGGCTCCAAACAGCATTACTGCCGTACCCACAGTCATTGTCACCACGGGATGGGAGCAAGAGGTAGTAATAACAACAATGTTATTGTCTGACTTTGCTTTTCCCAAGGAAAGACAAGAGTCCAGGATCATTCCCTCGCTCACTATTCCCTCCAACCATCCTGACTTCTTTTGCTACCCTCACCATTTGCTTCATAGGGTCTTGCAAGTACCTTAAAGCATATCTTATTTAAGGAAAGAACTTTTTTCATCTTTGAGTTTTCTGCCCCTAAGAGGTAAGGATGGTGGGGGAGGGGACAAACATTTGTTAAGTTCCTGTGAAGTGTGGACCCTCTAAAATTTGCCTTTTATTAACAGAGGTGTGCATCAGCTTCTGTGCGGGTAAATCTGTGTATACATACTCTTTTACATGCAGATGTAAGTGTGGATGCTTCTGAAGGAATTCTCTGGTGTTCAAGCCCCTCTGAAAGGCCTTGATATCTAACTTGGTATAGGGCAGTCTGTGTGCGGCTCTTCTGAGAATGTTAGTACCTTCTGCGTGTATAGAGATTAGCCAGGGGTTAGTCTTCTGGCTTCTAGGTCTTTGTGCATGGTCTCAGCTTGTCTGAGTACATGTGCGTTGACACATCATCTGCCTCCCTGCCTTCTATATGTGCAGCATTGCGTTCCCCAGCTCTTGTCACAATGCATGCACTCCATGTATCCAACCTGCCCACGTGAGGCCATGTACATCCCACAACCCCTCCTCCCGAGGAAGACTCTGTAAAGAGTCCTTGGCACCCTCCCTTCCCGGCCACCCCCACTCCCCACTTTCCATGCCAGGAGAGATCTAATTACACAGAAATTAGTACAGAGAAGGATCGTTTGCTTTTATGGCATCAGCGCCAGGGCAGCTGTAAATCTGGAGCTGCTGCTGCAGCCGCCTCTGGGCACTGTGCAGGCTATGGTGTGGGGGGTGTTCACCTCTATACTCCCCTGTGCTCCTGGGCCTCTACCCCAGCCCAGGACCTGAGAACCCTTTTGTATACCCATCTCAGCAGGAGTATGAAATGGGAAGCTGTAGTCAATTGAAGACACATAGTAGATGCTCAATAAATAATTATTAAATGATTAAAGAAGTAAGTCTCGGTAATGCTAACCATTAACCAACCACCTAAACCCAACAGACATAGGATGAACATTCCTAGAAAAAGTTCTCTCAGAAATGTCAAGCTCTTCTTACTAGGCAGTCTCCCACTTTCTTTTCTTTCCTTTCTTTCTTCCTTTTTTTTGGGGGGTGGGATATGGTCTCAGTATGTTCCATACTAGCTCAAACCTGTGATCCCACTGCCTCAGCCTCCCAGAGCGCTGAGATTACAGGATGGGCCCAAATGCCCGGCCCTCATTTTCTTATGAACCCAGAGAAACTATATAGGGCAATCAGTCATCCTGGCTCTACTTTAGAGGCCTTGAACTTCTTAGATAGCACCAAAATAGTAAAGATAAGACCAGGTTCAGATCTTGATTTTTCTGTTAATTAGCCAAATGAACTTGAGTACACCTCCCCCAGCCTGAGCCTTGGTTTTCTCACCCGGAAAATGCTGATCACGAAACCCATCTCTCAACTTGGGAGACATCAAGGAGAAAGCATTAGACCAACAGGAAAGCAGTTCACTAATTCCTGTTATCACTGTTAATGTCTTACTTGCTAAACTTCTCCTTCCCCATCACTACTTCTTCTTCTCATCCTTTAGCCACCCAACCCCCATTCAAGTGCCATCACATACTCTGCACACGAGATATACAAACAGGCTGTGCCCAACTAGGACTGAATGTTTCCTATGTGAAGAGTCTCCTCGGCAGTGTTTCACCCACGGTCGATCTATTT
Source organism: Dinomys branickii (assembly GCA_004027595.1). Lineage (NCBI taxonomy): Eukaryota > Metazoa > Chordata > Mammalia > Rodentia > Dinomyidae > Dinomys > Dinomys branickii. The sequence continues at coordinate 2,422 of PVLD010016025.1, read as the reverse complement.
TGGAACACTCATCATCATTTCCATGAAAGGTATGAATTTGTTCTTTGAGATCCTGGTGGGTCTAGTTGTAAATAATGGGGGGAAAAGAAAAGAATTAAGGATTTAGGGAATTCGGAGGGAACATGAGGCTTGCCAGATCCCAGAGCAAGTTCAAAGCTTTCTTTGGAGGAATAACAGTCAGAAACCAAATGTCCAGGCTCCCAATTTCCTGCCAGTACAGCCCTAAACCCAAAGACCTTTCCTATTCTGATGCCAAAAATCAAAGTCCAAGGCACCTAGCTAAGAATTCCTGAATTTACTCCCATTTGGATAACCTTGAAGAGTTTGAGGTAGTGGGTAGGTCAGGGAGGCACTTGCCCAAAAGAGAAGGGGTTCACCCTTTCCCCCAACCCCAGCCTGCCTAGATCTCCAAGCACCACTTGGGCAGGACACTTACACCACCGTAGGGAGGCAAGAGCCAGCAAGAGGAAGGTGAGGCACATCCTCCGTGACCAGCCTCTCACCCCCTGATCTGCGTCCCAGGGAGGAGGAGGATTGGGCGTGAAGGGCAGAGAGGAGTGGGGGGAATCTCTGCCCCTGCCTCCCCCACCCCCCACCCCAAACCGGGCTGCAGTCTCTCCTCGTTGTAGCAGAGCGAGAGCAAAGGGACGGGCAGTAAAGATGAGTGATGACGCGGAGACAAGCAGAAATACACCATCATGAAAATGCTAATGACTCCTTGCTCTCTTTCTTTATGGTTGGAGTAATACAGACTTCAATCATAAAAACAATCTCCCAACATTTTAATGGGCTCCATCATGCCCACACTTGTCGGTATATTTGAAGAATAAATCACCCTCCCCGCTCGGAATGAATTCGCTGTCAAACTCGGCTCCCTCAGAGAAAATGGATGGGAAGAGAGGATGGAGGGGTATTTTGGTGGGGGGGGGTCCTCTCTCCCCCAAACTCCCTCCTAAACCGGATTGTTGTGAGAGATGCGTGGATTCTGAGTGGGAGGATGGGTGGTTGGAAATTAGGCGAAATGAGCTTGAAGAGAGGGTTTTGGGGGAGGGGGTGAGTTCCACGAAGAGAAACCACCTCTTGGATAGATTTGGAAGAGTGAAAGGAACAAGAACAGTGGTGAGATTGAAGGGAAGGGGCAAAATCCTGACGCTGACCGCGAGAATGCAAAGAAGATGCAAAAGAATGCAAATCCGCATTATTTCTGCGTTATTTGCTGTGTTTTCTTTCAGACTGGGCCTCAGGCTGGAACGCAGACAGAAAAGGGAAAAGTTGAAGAGCTCTGCTTTAAGCAAAGGGGAAGACAGGGCAAGAAGCAAGCCCGGGAGTTCCAGCTCTAAGCTTGCAGGTTTCAGCACAATAAGCCACAGGTCTGCACTGCTGAGAAGGGCCTCAGAGTCCCGTGTAATTTTTATTTCCATACAGGTGGCTGTCAGCCAATGAAAACTTGGAATGTGTACACTGCGAGCAGCCAATCCCAGTTAAGGATGAGCCGCACTGGCAGCTTTAATTGCTTCTTGATTGGTTGTGATGTTGCTAGGCAGAAATCAGGTTGTGGAGCTTGATGCAGCCAAAACCAAAGAGACAGGTGAATATGAAAATATCTGGAAAGGCACACTCCTGGGTTAACTCCCACCTCTCCGAGCTCCTTCCTTCCGAAAGGATTGATGGGGTCAGGGGAATGACTCTCCCTTTTCTTTCTCTCGTGGAACAGAGCCAAATAGTTACCATATCCCAGCCCCCAATCCTTTGGAGAAATCTGGCTACTTTGAGGGTCTTCTAATCCGGAAAAGCCGCCATGGAGGTATTTTAACCTCACCTTGCTTCTTCCAAAGCCTATCCTCATGCCTATAGCTCAGGCTGTAGCTTCAGGACCAATATTCTCTACAATACTCAGGAAATGGGGAATTTGTGACCCATGTTTTCTGTTCATACCGCAGGACTCAAAAGACCAAGAGATATCACCTCCTAGACGCCCTACCAAGTTCCAAGAGGGCCTCGCGGACCCTCGAGGAGGGGTCAGAATCCCACACCCTAAGGTCTGTGGAGTGGCATTCCCAGTCCCGCAGCTTTGGAGCCCTCATTTGCATCTAATATGCATAGAGCTCACCTATACCCGTCCCTGCCCCGCATCTGCCCCTATGGTTCCCCCCTCTGCCTGGCTCGTCCCCCACGACGACCCTTCAGAGGTCGTGCTCGCCCCACCCCGGCGCACCTCCGCCTGCAGCACCCCCTGCTGGCCACAGCGCCCGGAGCTTCTCGCAGCTCCCGGAGTCCCAGCCTCCGCAGAGCCCGAGGGACCGTGGCGGTAGAGGCGGGGGCTGCCGCCAGGAGCTGCGAAGCCTGGTCTGAACTAGACCGTCGGCGAACAATATGCCACCATTTAAATCTGAACGCGCGCCAGCAGCCGATTGTGATGTTA
>PVLD010016024.1:0-46494 GCA_004027595.1 Dinomys branickii | reverse complement strand
CTCTATAATTTGGTATTTCCTTTAATGTTTTTGTGTTAACTAATGTGAAGATAACTATGTAATACAACATCCAGTTCTAATTCCCTACTATATTCTGTATAACTTTGTATTTTCTGTATTGTTTATGGCTTTTCTGGTTCTTATGTCTCCATTCTTTTGTCTTTAAAATAAAATTAAAAAAAGAAAAAAATAATAATAAGGACTTGCATTTTATATTATCATTTCATTTGAATAAGTACGGTGCTATTACCACAATTAACAAACAGTGGTAATCTTTTACTGAAAGAAGTGACTTGGCTAAATGTAAGTGCAGTACTGAGTTTTGAATCCAGCTTCACTGGCTCCAGCTTCTGCTACTTTATTTTTTTCCCAAGTCATTTTGAAAAATGAACACTTCACTTTTTAAGTACATTCCTCAAAGAGTGTGGACTAATTTATGATGTTTTAAATGTATGACTGAGAGGTTTAATTTTTATTGCGAGTGAGCATTTTGTCTGACAAATATATAGTAAAACCTTGGATTGCAAGTAAGTTGTTCTGATAGTGTCCCACAAGATGAGAAAACATTCTTAATAAATTTTAACATGATACATGAGTAATGTCCTGCAGAACAACTAGCACATGACACTGAATATCGTATGATCACAACTGAGCCAATGACTTTCTCTCTTTCTCACTCCCTCTCTTGCTGCACGATTCTGTGCAATGTTGTATTGCTTCAAAATCCTCAAAAGCAGCCAAAAGCAAGTGTCACTGGGTAGATTTTAAAGGTACATGAAAATAAAAAGATTCCACTAAGCCAATAGCAGTGATTCCATTAGTGACAGTGAAAATCATCATGCACAATAACCCTCCTCTCTCTCGTCTCCCTCACACCAGCCTCCAATGTTTTCAAAGGTAAATGCAGCTAGCTTTGTTTATTTTTCTCTATATTTTCTATTTTCTTTATTGTTTGGTATAGAATAGTATTATAATCATTTTTTGTAAATAGTTTTTGGCTGTGGAATGAATTATCGGAGTTTCCATTATATTTATAGGGAAGTTCACTTTGATACACAAGTACTTTGGATCCCAAGCATGTTTCTGAAACAAATTATTCTTGCAAACCAAGGTGTTAATATATTGATAATTTCTATTTATTCCTTTTTTTGACAATAGCAGTAACCCACTTACACATCTACTTTGTTTTTCTGACACCATTCCAAGTTCAGGAAAAATGAGGGCCTCTTCTCAGCAGTATACCCACCATCTCCGAGATGTACAGATACAGCTGTGCAAGATCTGTCCTTAAGGAGTCTCAGGATTGGATCTCTGTGCACACAGTCAGCAAAAGCAACCTCTACCTGTTGAATTACCTCTAAATTCATACAGGAACAAACTTTCTTTCCCTGTTCCTTTCTTGGCCAACTCTCTTTCCCTGCTGCCCTCTTTTACCACTACACCTGGCTAACAAAATAAACTTCCTGTGCTAAGTTAAAGATGTATCATTGCTGCACACTGCAAATCCAAGTAAACCCTGGGAGTATATTAGTATAGTGTGAATACTACAGCAGTGGTCAACTGAAGGAAACCGACAGATAATGCAGCCTGTCCTGCTGTTGATGGGCCTTTTGTTCTTATGTCAATTACTGTTTAGTCCACAAATATTTATCACTCACCTTAGGACAGGCAGTATGTTAGGTGTTCAGAATACACAAGTATATAAAATAGAAAAACATAATCCCTGTCTTCCTCTGAGCTTTCATTTCCTTTAAATAAAGTTTCTTAAACTTCTTAACAGATTTTCTAACAACCTTCTGCTTTTTTGGCTCCTTATTTTGATTTATTCCTACATTTGGTAATTCCTCCATCAACAGACATGCAGGTAGAATATCTACCACTGGCTTACCCATGTGCTAAACAACAAGCTTGGGGTCAGAAGGTGTATTGTGTTAGTTTGTTTTTCATTACTATAAAGTAATACTTAAAGCAGGCTAATTTTTCCTACTTGTTTACCTTTGTGTTTTTTTTAAAAAAACTAGTACATGTATGAAATTGGTACAATCACTTTGAGGAGTGATGTGCATACACATTATAGCTTGTTTCTATTTTTTCAACCCCTTCCTCTTCCTTCCTCCTCCCCCACCTCTTTTGGTTCCCTTATCCCTTTTTCATACTTGTTGATATTATTTGTCTTAGCCCATTGTCTTGGTTACTTTTCTCTCATTGCTGAGACAAAATACCCAACACCCAAAATGAAGGAAGGAAAGGTTTATTTAGCTTACAGTTTGTGGAGGTTTCAGTCCATACTTAGCTGCTTCAGAGGCAGAGTGGCACATGGCAGAGGGCAAACTGTTCAGGGCAGCAAACAACCAGCAAATGTGTGGAATGGCAGGCAAGCAGCCTCTTTCTCTCCTCTACCTTGTAAACAGCCTACTCCCACCCAGGGGGCGTGTAGCTCTCACACAGTCTCCATGCCCTCCTCTTTCACAGGCTCAGGATGTATACAAAGTAAGCACCCTGGCTTCCTGCTCAGTCACTAGTTAACCTTTTAAACTTCCCAAATTAACACAATAAACAACATCCCAGAAGGGTAAGGGCATGTCCTTTTCACCCCAAGATCTACAACTGCTGAGTTACTCAGCTAAACCTCCGGACTCCCCAAGTTGACACAATGTATCAACTGTAACAGGCATGTTAGGCAGGTAGTGTCTACATTAATTCAGGTTATTAGATTCTTGTATGTGGCACATCTTTATTCCTCTTATTTCCCTTTCCCCTCCTCCTCACTCCTCACCCCTGTTCCCTTGGGCAACTTACCTACTGCAAGAAATCTGTCCCTTTTTCCTTTCTATCCCATCCTTTATCATTTTCAGTGTTTGTACTTTGCCTCCCTCAAATGGGAGATACCATGTAGTACTTAAGCTTCTATGTCTGGTTTATTTCAATCAGTATTATATTTTTCATGTGCACCTATTTTCCTATGAATGTCTCAGACGTGTCATTCTGTGTGGCCTGGTAGTATTTCACTACATACACCACGTTTTCTTTATCCAATTATGTTGATGGGTTCACAGGCTTCTTGGAGGATGTAGCTATTATGAATTGCGCTGCTATGAACACTGGTGTGCATGTGTTGCTATAGTAAGGTGACTTAAGCTCTTTGGGGAAGATACCTAGCAGGGGGATAGCTGGATCCTATGGAATTTTCAATTTCAGTTCTTTGAGAAATCTCCATACTGATTTCCATGATGGTTGTATTAGTTTGCATTCCCACCAACAATGCTGGAGGGTTCCTTTTTCACCACAGCCACACCAGCATTTGTTGTTTGATTTCCTAACAATTGCCTTTCTATCCAAAGTAAGATGGAATCTTAGTGTTATTTTAATTTGCATTTCTTTAATGGTCATAAATGTTGAACACTTTTTCTTGTACTTGTTGACCATTTGTATTTCTTCCTCTGTGAAGTATCTGTTCATTTCTCTTACCCGTTTCTTGACTAGGTCTTTAATTTTAGATGGTCTCATTTTTTCTGAGTTGTTTTTATATTCTAGATATTAGTCCTGTGCAGAGTAGCTGGCAAAAATTTTTTCCCATTCTGTAGGTTGTCTCTTCACTCTACTGACAGATTCTTTTTCTGTACAGAAACTTTTTAGTCTGATAAAATCCCATTTGTTGATTCCTGTTGCTATTTCTTGTGCAATTGAGATTCTGTGTAGGAAGTCCTTTCCTACACCTGTCTTCAAGTGCTTTACCTATTTTATCTTCCAGAAGGTTTAATGTTTCTGTTTCAGTATTTAGATTCCTGATCCAGTTTGATTTTAATTTAGTATGTGGTGACAGATAAGGTCCACTTTCATTCTCCTGCAAGCAGATAACCAGTGTTCCCAGCACCACTTGTTGAACAAGCTCTTTCACCCACCACAGGTTTTTGGCCCCTTTGTCAAATAGTTAAATATTTCAAGGGAGGTTTCTGTACACTCAGTTCTAGTCTATTGATTCATGTGTCTGTTTTTGTTCCAGTATCATGTCATTTTTATCACTACTGCTTTGTAGTATAGCTTGAAGTTAGGTATTGTTATGCGGCCTGTGAACCAGGCTAATTTTATAAAGAGGTTTATGTCACTCACAGCTCTAGAAATTTGCACATACCCAATAATTCCCTAATCACCCTGTATTATCTTTTAGATGCCTGTGATTCCTCTATAAGATTTCAGTGTTCTTTTTTTTTAAGACAAAAGAATGGAGACATATAAACCAGAACAACATAAAAACAATAAAGGAAAGACAAAATTATAGAGAAGATAGTAGGGAATTAGCACTGGATGCTGTGTTATATAATGTTATCTTTGCATTTTTAACACAAAAACAATAAAGGAAATGCAAAATTATAGAGAAGATACTAGGGAATTAGCACTGGATATTGTACTACTTAATGTTATCTTCGTATTTGTTACTCAACTATACAGATGATGGCTCGTTCTATTAATCAGTTTCCCCACCCTCATCTCCATTGTTCTATCACCCAATCAGTCATCTTCCCTCTGATAATAACTGTACTTTTTGGTTTATTTACTCCCTCGGGCTCTTGCATTGGGAAGAGACATGGCTGCTTCAAATTATGCTGTAACAAACATGTGTGCATACAAATTGCTATGGCAGGAGGTGGAAAAGCACCCATCCTCAAAGACGGTAGATAGGCAGGGAACCAGGTTCACTATGGTCAAGCACCCAATGACAAGTCCTCAAGGCCACTGGGGGTGTGGTCAAGTCAGTGGGCCTATCCCTCAAACCGCCAGGGTCCACCTCAATGCAGCGCACCCGGAGGCCTGGTCCAGGACCTCAGAGTTTTCATGTAGCCTAGAGGAAGCTCCCCTCCCCCCTCAGGCTGCTGAGCTCCCTGTCAAGGACCCTGGGGTCCCCTCATAGGCCACTAGTGTCTCTCTGCAGGCCTCCTATGACTCTTTGGAGGCTATCCCCACCCAGCTAGAGTAACGGGTCTGCACTCTAGTTCCTGGTCTTCGCCTTCTCCCACCTCTCGATCTCCAGGCTGCCACTCCCCACCCCTTACAGCTTGGCACTGGGCGCACTTATGATGCTGGGCACAAGTGGCATGAGATCTCCCCCACCTGTGCTCACTGAGGTAGTCCAGAGCATGTGCTAAGTTTAGCTATTAGTTCTAGGAGAGAATTGTGGAGGATTTTCTCAGGTCTTCCATGTAAAGTATGTTGTTGTCTCTTGGACTCCAGGACTGCCACTTTTCATGTAATTTGTCACTATGGGTTCATACAAGGTTCATATATGCAAGCAGTATGAAGTCCCTCTTAGTGCTCATATTAGTAGTTTAGGGTGGGTCTTGAAACCTGTGGACTCAGCCTGTTGCTGTCGGGAACACATGTTGAGCGTGCAGGTCACTAAGACTCAAAGTGCTCACAGAGGGAGTTCAGGGTGAGAGCTGAAGCCCAGTAACTCAGCTCATGCTTCCTGCTTGGTGTTGGAGTGAGAAGGTTGTGGGGCCATGTGATCCACCTCCATCTGCAGCTCTCTCTTCCTGTTATTCTCCAGGTCCTGTTTGTTCTTTGGCTGGATCCCTGGTAATCACTGTGGCCCTGGGGTAGCTGCCGATGCTCTCTGCTGATATTTATTCACACAGTGGAGAGGCAGGAGGCCACAGCCTCAGGGCGGGCATAGAGCTGGGTGTGGTGGGCTGTGTACTAGTTGCTTTGACTCCGCCTTTCCTCAGGGTGCTGATTAGAAAGGCTGTTGCAGAGTGGGCATGCTGCTTTAGTGGCTGTTGTAACTTTTCATACTCACACTGGGTTCGACAACACCTCCCAACTGCCGCTGCCTCTTTCCCAGGCTGCACTTCTCCACTCTGGCTTCAGCCCAGCTCTGGAAGTCTGCTCTTCCCTGGCCCTCCGAAGGTGAAGCTGAGAGTGCCAGAATGAGGGAGCAGGCCGAGGGTGTGTATGGAGCAGTGACTCCCTCCTTCTGCACCTCTTCTTCCCCTAACTGCACCATGGCGGCCCTCTGAGTTTTTCCCCCAGGAGAGGTCTTGTTTGCTCTTTCTGAGGGCTTCAATTCTCATTTCAGATCCTTCTTGGGTCCAGGGGACCCCCTTCTCTCCTTATTCTCTTTCTCATGTTGCTATATTCCAGTGTCTGGGTGGCGATCCTCCGGGAGGATCTCTCTCTGCTGCTTACCCGGTCACCATCTTCCTGGAAGTCCCAAGATTTCAGTATTCTTATCCAGTCATTGTGACCATTGTGAGAGCTGAGGGCACAAGCCAAAGCTTTTAGGGTACACACCTGCCAAGGGAAACAAAGGCATCATTGGATGGAACAGTATGGCAGGTGACTTTCGGAATAAACGGGGAGTGGCATAGCATCTCACATTGTTAAGAGGTAGAGTTCACATATCATGATGTCACTAAATGTCCCACCAGGGAGACAGACAGGGTCCATGAGGTTCTACTCCCAAGAAGAATGCTAGGATGGGCCTCAGTGTAAAAAAGCACATGACAGAAATGGAATATAATCAAAAGACAAAGGCCAAAAGAAAATACACATAGAAAGAGAAAACAGACCAGTGCTCTGGGAGGCAGAACCAGCTTGAGCAACTTAGTAAAACCCTGCCTCACAACAAAACATTTAAAGAGTTGGGGCTATAGCTCACTGCAAAGATTCTGGGTTCAATGCCCAGTACCACAAAAGAAAGGAGAAGGAGGAGAGTAAAGATAACCTGGCGTACTAGGGAGCTACAGTTTGAGGGGAAAGATGATAAGGTAGAATGTTGAGGGTATGAAGCAATAGAAAAAAAAATTTGTATCTCTTGACGTCACCAAGGAATGTATTTGGCATTTGCTATGGCTTTTTGCCCCTTGTTATTAATCAATATACTGAAATGCTGGTGCATGTAAAGCACTGTGGTAAGAGTAGTGGGAAATTAAGAAATCAGAGTGATAATCTTCTAGGGATTTTCTAGTCTAGAGAGAGACATGACATCACCCAGTAACATCAGGATAACAATACAGGGCTGTGGGTTATTATGTGAACAGGGATGCAGGGTCAGTCTGCGGTCCTCCAGGCACTGGAAGAGATCTGAAGAAGAGGGAGAGAGTGAGAAAAGGCAAGGAGGAGAGACTTGTGTGGGTGGTTAAGAACTGGAAGGCATTCCAAAGGAGCTGAGGAAACTTAACTCCTTTACATCTCTTCCTCTTCCTCCTCCTCTTCCTCTTCCTGTTCTTCTCCTCCTCTTCCTCCTCCTCCTTCTTTTCCTTCTTTTCTCCCCTTCTTCCTCTTCTTCCTCTCTTCCTTCTCCTTCACCTTCTCCTTCTCCTCTTTTTCCTTCTTTTTCAGTCAGTGCCCTGCAATGTGAAATGTGAGGAGATTAAATCGTACTACACCCTCACCCTCTGTACTGTCACTGGCTCTTCATAGCTGGGTGGGCCTTCAAACTCTACCTTGGTAAATATAGAAATCAAAATAAAGTAAGTTCTGGCTTTTAAAAGGAGAGTTCAGCTCCAGCCCTTTCCCAGCAATTGCCAACCTCTTTTTCTGCTCCAGTAACCCTGAAGGAAACAGGGTAACTCTACCCCTAACAGTGGCTCATTTCAGAATTTTTTTTTAACCAGGAGTCTTCTAGAGCTACTAGCCCAAGTAAAATTATTATTTTACATCTTTTTTGCCACTACCTTCTACTTCTATCCCTAAACTTCCCGAGCTGCCATTGGTTCCAATCATAATATCCGACAACGCTTCCGCTGGCTCTCTGAGAGTCGTGCCCCTGAAAAGGAGGCCCCTGGGAGGTGCTCGCTTGTTCCCCTCTGCCTTCCTAATTCACACTACTTCAGATTTGGTTGAGTTTTCAGAGTCATCACCCTCGCTCTCGCCTTCTGATACTCCTGGCCTTTCCTTGCTTCCTGATACCTAGGAACCACTCTGTCTTCAAAGTGACCTCCCTCATTGGAGGTGATGGATAGCGGCAGGGATTCTCTTAGTGATGCTGTTTCTGGTATAGAGCAATTCTAATGGGCATAGCTCTGGGACTGCTGAGGAAAAAGACCACCCAATGAAAATGAAAGGGAAGAAACAAAGTACCAGGAGCTCCAATGAAAACCTTTGGTCTTGGGAATTTCACTACTGAGCAGTAGGCCAGGCTAACTAGTTTGCTTTTTTGTTGTTGTTGTTCTGGGCATCAAACCTTGTACTTGCCAGGCAGGTGCCTGTGCCACTGAGCTATATATCCCCAGCCCCAGGCTAACTATTTCGAAGTCACCTTTGTTCTTTTCTGGAGTAACAGGTATCTCTTACTTATATTACTGCTGTACCCCCTGCATATCTTGAAAGTAAATTCTGTTACACAGGAATGTGAAAATTACCTTTCTCTAGTACTCTTTCATCTTCCAATGCAGTGACACCCTGTTTTTCCTATCTAGCAAGTTTTTTTAGGGCTTTGTGAGTTGGAGCTGTGGAGCTGTGAGTTCCTGCCTGCCGCCGGCCACTGTTATTTCTGCACATACACATGGCACCACTTCTCATTTGCTCATTGCAACTAATCACTCTGTATTGCTATAACTTTGCCTTCACAGAGGGCAAAGAGGTTGTTTTTCCTACACAGTCAATAAGAACCATGTCCTGGGGAAGAACGAGAATTTGTAAAATAGATGGTAGTAGGCCAAGCAGTGGAGGAGGAAGTGGGATGGACAAAGTATGCAACTTTTGACTCCTAGACTATACTCTAATTTGTTGAACCTGTTTGAAAAATGTAATTTTTAAACAAATACCAAGTGTTACATTAACTTTCATCCTCAATATCATCATTCTTTGCTTGGGAATCCTCCACTTTCATCACTGTTGTCTTTGGTGTGTTTTACTTTCAGCAACCCAAGTGACACCCAAGGAAATATCAGCTCAACGTACACCCCATCAGAAACACAGAGAGCAGTCTGAGAGAGATGAGTAGACTAATCTGGTCCTCTGGCTGTTCCTTCTCATGGCAGTTCACACTGTAGTTCTACCACATGGTGCTACTTTCCTCAGATTTGCCAAGAACCTTTTGTACCAGAGTCTTTCCACCTCCTGAACCCTCTAGCCCTTTATTCCCTTCTTCACAAGGTCCAATGTGTTTCTCTTTAAAGATTTAGTTCAACTATGATGTCATGGCTAACCTCCTTTAAGTTTCCCTTCAAAGTTAATTGATCTGCTTCTGTGCTGCTAGAGTATTCTCTTCTTGTTTCTAGGGGTAGAACATCTCCATTTTATTGTAGTTATGAATTACATTTGTCTCACTGACTAGATGTTCTGAAAAATGAAGATCTTCAAATCCTAAGGGATTCACCTTTTGTTCGGCAAATAGATATTCAGTACACATCTTTTGATTAATGGAGGTGAAGCTTGTGCAGACTGAGAAGTTGTACATCATTATCAATAACTTTGTTTTATTGAAAGCCTAAATATCTGCAAGGCACTTTATCTGAGTTATACCACTTAATTTCACAACAAATTTTTCCTTTTTTTCAGATGTGTTAGGCGAGTGAATAAAAAGTTATTTGGCCAGGTGTGTTGGTACATGCTTGTAATCCCAGCACTGGGGAGGCTGAGACAGGAGGATTGTTGTGAGTTGGAGACCACCCTGGGCTACAAAGTGAGCTCAAGGCCAGCCTGAACTGCAGAGCAAGACCCTGTCTGAAAAAGACAAAAAAAAAGTTGTTTGTCCAAAGTCACATAGCTAATAAATGGGACAAGTAGGATTTTTAACCTATGTATCTAACCCTACTCTTTTCTCTGTCAATCAAGTTTCTCCTACATGAACGATAATAAGAATAGAGAGCAAAGTTTAGACAGAGATCTTTGAACTATGGTTTTAATGGAAATGAACAGAACACAATAATGAAACAAATTAAAAATACCAACTGTTACTGAAGAACCTTCAAAAATAAGCCTGACAACTAATGAAGGTTTTATATTTTATAGATACATTTAGGTAGCATAAATTACTGACTTCCATAATTAGTAACTTTGGATTTCTGCTCTATCCTGCAGAACTGGATTGAGACAGCTATTCTGAGTGAGATTCCGATCTCTTCACTGTGATATTCAAGTTCCTCTCTGCTTTAGGCTCAGAAGCTGCCTTACCATTTCACTACCAGTCATAAAGATCTGTCATATAAATCATTATTGGTAGTCAACCTTACTCAATCCTGACTTATAAGTTAATATGTAATCATGTACAATTAATGCCTTTGGTTTCATCACTGATGAACATTAGCAGCCAATACAAGATGCAGATTAACTTCTGTGATGGTGGTGTCTTGAAATCTAGTGTCAGCCAGAAATGGGTCAATATAAGGATATGGGGGTGGAGAATAACAGTATCACCTTAATTTACCAGTACTACTGCTCCTACTCCTTTTTTGCCACAGAAAAATTATTTTGTTCATAAAACTTCCTGGCTGGAGAATACAGTTTAGTGGTGCAAGCGCCTGCCTGCCTAATGCAAGGTCCTGAGTTTGATCCCTGGTACAAGAAAAAAAAAGAATTATATAATTTCCTGTATATTGCCTTGGATTTGGATGGGGCAAGCTCTCTTCACAGCTCCGGAAATATAATTTAATCTAATAAATTAAACTGCTCCAAATTTGCCTGGCAGTAGTTAGATTAGGTTAGTGTATGTAGTACAAAGCTAACTGTGTGAGGGGAAGTCTACTAGAGAGCACAGAGAAGTTCTCCTCAACAGCAGACACAAGGAAGATCTGTTTGTTTTTCTTCTGGACTTTTATTATGAGGTACCTCAGGGGAACCAGCTGGGAACTACAGCTGAGGCTCTTTGGGGGAATCAGCTGGGGTGTGAGACCAATATGTTGAGAATGACAGTGTGCAAAGTTTAAAAAAAAAAAAGATGATATGGTGAAACAACTGAATTAACCAGCCATGTAACTAACTACTTTACCCTTTTGGCCTTACTGTGTATAAGAATCTCCCTTGCTTAAGCCAGGTAAGTTTTTGTTTGTTTGTTTTTTAATGTTGTGGAGCTATTGCTAAGTTTCCTATCATGAGAAGGGAATGTTTGATTTTTATAAGCTTTATGTCCTAATTATCTCTTGTCACTGGCATTTAGAAAAACTCAAACCAACCACAGAAATGGTACGCACTTGTTTCGCTAAGCTTTTTCTTTCATATCAACAAACTATATAATCTCTTTCCTTAGGAGAACTGTTTCTCAGTTCCTGGACATAGCCTACTCCTGCTATCTGTCAATGGCTGCAGACTTAAGTGACATAGGCCCAGCACCAATTCTATCCTGCCCTTAGAGACATAATAGCAACTGTCAGTGTTGCTTTATTCAAGAAAGCAGAATACCACTCCTGAATGTACCAGCCCATGGCTCTTCTATTTAAACACAGATTGGAATAGTCACGCACTTGTAAGCCAAGCTGATACCACAAGTTAACCTTTTCCAGATGCAGGCATTTTCTCTCAAAAACTTTCACTCACACCTGCAGACGTTTAATATAAAATCAGTTCTGGTAGATACTGAAGAATACACAATGGAATGAAAAGACAGCTAAACAAACTGCTGTTTTCAGCAGTTTGATAAAAATCATAACTGAAGTGTGTGCTCCACTCTAGAAGTACAGGAAGAAACCCCAACTGGGGAAAGAATTAAAAATCGGACTGGATTTTCAGTGTTCCTATCATTTCGTCTTTTCAACCTAGTCCTTGAACCTAGTTAGGTTCAGAAACCTCGTTACACAAAGAGTAAAACGTGCAGTAGAATTCTGATAGGATCATTCCTTATTAGGATAATTTTTATAGGGTCATCACATACCTCAGAAGGACTGGGTTAAGGTGAAAGAGTCTACATTTACAAAAGAATAAAACAAGTCCGTGGTCTAAATTCACTAAGAGTATTTTAGGCGCATTTTGCACGAAAATACCTCCCGTTTGAGAATGCTTTGCTGTTGGTTTTAATATTCTCTTCTGAGAATCAACACAAAATCTGCAGCGAATGTTACTTAATAACTTCCGATTCACAGCTCTGCGTTCACATCAAAACAAGCCACATAGGCTCTGAACGCACAGGGAGCAGAAGGTTCTAGGGGAGGTCACAGGTAGTGGGTTGAGCCGCTCCGGAGCATTGTCCACTTAGCCGGAAGGCGAGGGCGACTCGGAAGTGCTTCCTGCTGGCGCGGGGTTGCGCTGGGTCGCGGGGGTGGCGGGCAGCGGCGGAAAGAGCGCATGCCTCTTCTGTTGTCGGCGCAGCTAGGCCGGGCACTGTGGAGTAGGGTAATGTAGCTCAATCTGTGTCTTTAAAAGTTTGGCCAGAGAGATACGGCCCCTGGGTCAAAAGAAAAAGCTATCTATCCTACCGCCCAGGCTCCCACGCGGGCATCCACTGTTACTAACACCAGCTCGGCCCCAGACTGAGGAAAGGATTCACGAACTTGCCTTCCGACTTGACTAGGTCCTGGGGCTTCTAGCAGGTCATCACTGCCTACCGCAGCGGGCAGCAAACGAATTCAACTACGAAGATATTTAACTGGCATCTTAGATAAGATCCCGAAGCCTTTCCTTGAATGGTGCCGAGTAATCTCTCAGAGTTTCACGCGCGCGCACACACACAATTTAGCAGGAAGACTAGAAGACTTTACCTGCGCTTTATTTTTAGCCTGAAATTATGCACACGTTGAAACTGCAGTAAAAAAAAAAAAACAAAAAAAAAAAACTCCAGGTGTCCCTTGTGCTGTCCAGTCCATCTCTAAACCTACTTTCTGCTTTGTCTCCAGTTTTTAATGACCCTCAGAAGCTAAAGATAAAATTTGCACCTCTTCTGCAAGACTGTCAGGTGAAGCAAGGCGCTTCAGGCAAATGACACGCACATTTAGCCTCCCTGCTCCTGGATTTTCATCCAATTTATAGCCACAACTCCACTCGTTTTTGCAAAAGGAAAATATTTTGAATCTGCTGAAATGTGAACCAACTTCCGGTTGCAGTCCCAAACCTGCTTTTTGTGACCGGGACTATGTAATTTTCTTTTTAATGTCATCTAATTGAATACATTTTCTTTTAGATCAGGTAAATCAGTAATGTCTACAGCCATACCACCCTGAATGTGCCCAATATCATGAGTTAAGTCAATTGACATTTGCCAAAAAAAAATGAACTCACATAAAATCCCTCACTGGGATGTTAGATTGTAAGGAGAAACCAATCCGAATGGATCAACAGATGAGATTATTACACTCATTTTAAAAACTTAGTTGAAATTTAAACCTAGTTATGGAATGCCCTATCTTCTTTCTTGGGACCTCCCCACATAATTCAACATGAAATCAGGTTTTCAAAGAGCCTTAAAATCATTGGACCATGGGGGTCATCTAGTGACCATGGGGGGCTGAGTCCTGGCTCAGGCTACAGAGTTTAGAATAAGGATGGAGGTCTCTAAATAAAATTTTGTTGAATGGATGAAGAGATCTAACACCACTGTCCAGCCCTAATAAAGATGTTCTGTATAGCTTCTCTGCCTGGACCCTTATGCTAATACCCTGACCAGCCGCCTGGTTTTTGAACTCAAATCTCAACTCTTGTCCCGAGTTGCAGTGGTACTGAAGTGCAGATTTATAGCTCAACCAGAATTCATCTGCAAGCAAACTTTGTTTACAGTAGCTAACACTTTATCTTAATATCCAAAGTCCTTCATGAGAAAAACTGGCATGTCTTCCCAGCTTTACAAATCCTAGAGTCACTGTTAATCACCTTCAAAACCTACCGATTCATGTCGCTGAGATTTGCCAGATGTTTGGGTAAGGAAGCTGGATGACTCCTCATCTTTTAAAAAAATGTAAACACTGCCTTAGTGGAGGTGAAAAGAGAAGGGAAGTAGAAGGACAATGGATTATACAAACTCATACTTTCCCCTTCTTGTCTGGTTTAACTGTCAATACCTAGGTAGAGAAAAGCAAAGATTTTCTATAAAGTGTCTTCTGAATAGAAAAAACCTAGTTTCCCATTAAAGCCTTAGAATCAGTTCCCAGGAGTGAAAACTTTAGCAGTAAATTCCATTCATACTGGAATCCCCACCAATATTGCTGTAACTACAATACGGAGTACTAAATTATGATCATGGTGAGACACTGGGTGTTACGGTTGATACATTGTGTCAGCTTGGGGAGTCTGGAGGTTTAGCTGAGTAACTCAGCAGTTACAGATCTTGGGGCGAAAAGGACATGCCCTTACCCTTCTGGGATGTTGTTTATTGTGTTAATTTGGGAAGTTTAAAAGGTTAACTAGTGACTGAGCAGGAAGCCAGGGTGCTTACTTTGTATACATCCTGAGCCTGTGGAAGAGGAGGGCATGGAGACTGTGTGAGAGCTACACGCCCCCTGGGTGGGAGTAGGCTGTTTACAAGGTAGAGGAGAGAAAGAGGCTGCTTGCCTGCCATTCCACACATTTGCTGGTTGTTTGCTGCCCTGAACAGTTTGCCCTCTGCCATGTGCCACTCTGCCTCTGAAGCAGCCAAGTATGGACTGAGACCTCCACAAACTGTAAGCTAAATAAACCTTTCCTTCCTTCATTTTGGGTGTTGGGTATTTTGTCTCAGCAATGAGAGAAAAGTAACCAAGACACCGGGAAAATCCAGTTACTTCTATTTCTTATAAGTTTATTATGGCAGTTTCCTTTTATCAAACCAAAGAGTTCAAACTGTGATGTTTGACTTGATTGCAAAGTAAAAATGATTCTGCAAGCTTCCTTGCTTCCTTTCAGCTATAGCCAGCTATCCTGTCTATTTTAGAAAGCCACAAAGCCTCACAACTTGCCATATTGTCTTATGGGATACAGGAAAAGCAGTTCTAAGTTGATAGTAATAAGGGCCTCATCAAAAAAGAAGAAAGGTCTAAATAAGTAATCTAACTTTACATCAAAGAACTAGAAAAGGAAGAGCAAACTTTGACCAAAAGTTAGTACAAAGTAGGAATTAAGGGTGGACACCACCGATGACATGACTTCCTATATAGAAAATCCTGAAGAACCCCCAAAATTGCTAAAATAAACAAATTCAGTAAAGTCAAAGGATACAAAATCAACATACAAAAATTAGCATCATTATACATGAACAAAATATCTGAAAAATACTTTTAAAATCCCATTTATAATATGCAAATAAGTTTTAAATTTTTGGAATCACTTTAACCAAAGAGGTGAAAGAACAATACCCTGCAAACAATAAAACATTAATGAAAATGTTGAAAGCATAAATAAGAATAGTGTTAAAGTACCTACATTATGCAAAACAGTCTACAGATTCAGCACACTCTGCCAAAATTCCAATGACATTTCTTTTCACAGAAATAGAAAAATTTTAATTTACATGGAAGCAACAAGAACCCCAAAAAACCAAAGCAAATTTTAGGAAAAAGGAACAAATCTGGATGCCTCCAGTCACACTACCTGACTTGAAAATATACTATAATAATTGAAACAGTACAGTACTTACATTAAAAACAGACACAAGACCAATGGGACAGAATAAAGAACACAAAAATAAACCCAAGCATTTACAGTCAATTAATTTTTGATATAGTTGTCAGGAACATACAATGGGGAAAGGCCAGTAACTTCACTAAAAAGTGTTGGATAACATACAAAGAATTAAAAAACACGAACCCCTCCAAATTCAAAGACCTAATCCAGAAATGGGCATCTGAGATGAACACACACTTATCAGATAAATAAGTATATGAGAAAATATTCTACATCTTTGGTCATTTGAGAAATGCAAATTAAAACAATATTGAGATTTCATCTTACCCCAGTAAGATTGTCCAGCATTAAAAAATCATCCAATAACAAATGCTGGCAAAGCTATGGAGAAATAGGAACTCTTCTGCACTGCTGGTGGGAATGCAGACTGGTGAAACCACTGTGGAGATAGGTTTGGAGATTCCTCAGCAAACTAGATCTAGAGGTCCCATTCAACCCATCTATTCCCCTTCTGGGTATTTTCCCAGAAGATCTGAAAACATTGTATCACTGTGATATATGTGCACCCATGTTTATAGCAGCGCAATTTGTAATAGCTAAATCGTGGAAGCAACACAAATGTCCATCCACAGAAGACTGGATAAAAAATTGGGGCATTTTTACATAGTGGATGTCTAGGTTACTTTTCTCTTGTTGCTGAGACGAAATACCCAACACCCAAAATGAAGGAAGGAAAGGTTTATTTAGCTTACAGTTTGTGGAGGTTTCAGTCCATACTTGACTGGTTCTGAGGCAAAGTGGCACATGGCAGAAGGCAGCAGTTCATGGCAGCAGAGCACAGCCAAAACCACAAGAGCAAAAGGAAGGAATGGCAGGCAAGCAGCCTCTTTCTCTCCCTTACCTTGTAAACAGCCTACTCCCACCCAGGGGGCGTGTAGCTCTCAAACAGTCTCCATGCCCTTCTCTTCCACAGGCTCAGGATGTGTACAAAGTAAGCACCTTGGCTTCCTGCTGAGTCACTCAGCCAAACCTCTAGGTTCCCCAAGTTGACACAGTGTATAAACCATAGCAATGGAATATTACTCAGCTATAAAAACAAACTTGAGGCTTTTATAGGCAAATGGTCACAATTAGTGACCATACTCATAAGTGAAATAAATCAGATGTGCATGTGCAAACAACATATTGTATCATTAGTGTAAGAACCTGAAAGTGGGAATATAAATTAGAAGGTATGAAAGGAAACTGCTCAAAAGTAAAGAATAACTGGGATGAAGGGAAGGAGAAAAGGAAGAAAGGGATAGCTATGTATGTATGTATGTATGTATGTATGTATGTATATGCAGGATGGCTAACATGGTTGCACTATTGTCTCATGTCGCTCTATTGTAAGGAACAGTCAGTGGTTAGTTGTTTGATCAGTCTTGTATGTCTACATGTGTTTTCCTGAACATACTTTGAAGTTATCAATATGTAATACAATAACCATTGTTAATTCCCTGTCACCTTATCTGTAATTCAGTTTTGATTGTACTGTTCTTGTTCTACTTTGTGTCTGTTTGCTAATGTTTTCATTCTTTTACTTCAAAAAACAGTGTCGGATAACTGTATATCACATGCAGAAGAATGAAATTGGGCCCCATTTCACACCATGAGCAAAAATCAAATGGGATAAAGCTTACTGTAAGAACAGTAACTGTAAAACTTCTAGAAGAAAACATAAAATTCCATAACATTGGATATGAATTAAAAAGTATAGGCAACAAAAGCAAAAATAGACAAGTGGGATTAATTCAGACTAAAAGCATCTGTACCACAAAACAGCCAACCTACATATTAGGAGGAAATATTTGTAAACCATAATTTAAATAAGGGTTTAATACTCAAAACATTTAAGAAACCTAGCCCAATAGCAAGAATACAAATAACCTGATTTTAAAATGGACACAGGTTCTGAATAAACATTTCTCAAAAGAAGATAATGGTCAATAGGCATATAAAAATATGGTCATCACTAATCGTCAGGAAAATCCATAATGAAGTATTACCTCACCTGTTAGAATAGCTGTTATCAAAAAGGTAAGTACTGGCAAGCTGCGGAGAAAAGGGAACCCTGTACACTTTCGCTGGTAATGTAAATTAGTACAGCCATTAGGGAAATACTACAACAATGCCCTAAAAAATTAAAATAGAACATGCATATGATCATTCTCACCAGTGAGTACATACTCAAAAAAAGTGAAATCAGATGTTGAGATAGTTGCACACCCAAATTCATTACACTGTTATTCCCAGTAGTCAAGATACAGATTTAAATCTAAATGTTCATCGGCAGATGAGTGGATACTGAAAGCCTGGTATATAGATGCGGAATAGAATGTCAGTCTGTCTTTAACCATAAGGAAATCCTGTCAACTGCAACAACATAGTTGGGCCTGCAGGACTTTAAGCTTAGAGAAATAAGCTACACATAGAAAGACAAATAACACATGATTTCAGTTACAGGTGGAATCTAAGAAAGTCAGGCTCATGAGAGCACAGATTAGAATGGTGTTTGGTTACCAAGGGCTGGGAATGAACTGTGGAGAGACGTTTGTCAAAGGACACAAAATTTCAATTAAACAGGAGAACTAAGTGTACTGTATGATAAGTACAGTTAATAGCACGTATTGCATAGTTGAAAGTTGAAAAGAATAAATTTTAAGTGTTCTCACCATACATGCTCACACATACACACAGATATGAAAGTTAAGGGTTATGTTCACTAGCTCGATTTAGCCATTCCACAATATATACATTGATCTAAGCATAATGTTGTACGTTATAAATACGTACAATATTTACTTCTCGACATTTTAAAGTACAGTATTAAACATACCTTCAGTTTAAGAGAAAGTATTCCTTACGGGGGTTTCCGTAGTGTAGTGGTCATCACGCTCGCCTAACACGCGAGAGGTCCCCGGTTCGAAACCGGGCGGAAACAATAGGGAGGTTTTTGCTTGTTTTAAGAAGCCAACCACGTGACTTCCTGTTCTGCGCACCTCCCAAGATGCTGCTATTCAGCTGCTTTTAAGAGCAAGCTGTCGCTGGGACACTCTTTAAAATTGGGAAGGTGAGACTGGCAGCGCCAGTATTCCCACTTTATTGTACTGGCCTCTTCTCTTTCCTCTTACGAAGAAAAGGCTGTGAAGTTCTTCCGAGGCCGATTTTTACTAGGTGCGTTCGGCTTTCCATTCATGGCTTTGACTGTCACCAGGTCGGCTGAAATTTCAAAATTTAGTCAGCAGCTCCCTAACTAAAGTAAAGGTCTGATACAGGTATAATGCGTGGGGGATTAGCTCAGGTGGTAGAGCGCTCGCTTAGCATGCGAGAGGTAGTGGGATCGATGCCCACATCCTCCAATATTTTGCATCTCAATAACTAGAGACGCCTTTGAAGAAAATGAGAAATTTTAAAATATTCGCAAGCGTCAGTAATTAACGACCTGAGGCATAGAAAGACAGAATGTCGATAACCCCACAAAAGTGAAGAAGACGGTGCTTTTTAATTGCTTTTTCTTTGTGCAAGGATCCCTGATCCCACGTGCCAGACCGTATCCGTTTGCTCTTTGTCTCTCTGCTTTCTCCAACCACTTGACTCAAAATGCAACCTAATTTCGAGACATGCCGGGCCAAGAGTCAGCCTTCCAGTCGCGGGACTGAAAAGTAGAGTTCCCAGTAATCAGGAAGTACTGCCGAGACTGTGAGCAAGCAGACCCATAAAATGGTCTGTGAACTCCTTGGGCACACTCCTGAGTTGTGAGAATGTGGCTCTAATTCAAAGATTATCACACACACACACACACACACACACACACACACACACGACTCTGAGAACTAAACTCAGTAATAACCAAACCTGTACTGGCCACTGGGCTGTACTCACTCCAAAAAAAATGTGAATAGCACTGGGAAAGCTTTGACAATGAAACTAAAACTGAAACCACAGCACACAGAAAGAGAGTGGATACTTGCAAGCTGAAAACAACGATGTATTTACCTGCAAAAACAAAAGTAGCTGCATTATCCAACATACTTAGGAAGAAAGTATATCATAACATAAAACACAAAATAGCCAGATAGAATCTAAAACTATGCAGTTTATGAAGAAATAGGAAATTCTAAGTCCCATAGGAACCATAAATTCCCGTGATTAAATGGCATGGATCTTCTAACAAATATTTTAAAGCAGTTGTAATAATGCGTCAAGAAATAAGGACAATTATTCTAAATGAATACAAAGCTAGAAAGTCTTAGTAAAGGAGTGAAAGATAAAGGAAGACCAGTCTTTTAGTACTTATTGCATAAACAAAAACAAAAAATCAAAACAAGATAAACCAAAGCATCCCGTGGACTCAGTGGACTCAGCACTAGAACAGAAAGCATAAATGCAAAAGCCAATAAACCTAAATAGAAACAATTGTAATGACTCAATCAGAACGACAGAAAGAAAGTGTTCTTAAAGGGGAATAGTCTCAGAAACCAACAGATCTAACAGTCACATCTCTTCAGTACCAGAAGACGAGAATGGGGGTGGTGTTTGAAAGGTTGGTAGCTAAAAACTTTCCAAATTTAGCAGAACATAAAATTCTACAGAGTCAAGAATTTAAGCAAAGCTCAATCTAGATAAGCTACAGGAATTTGCATAGTTTTTTATTTTCTCATCAGAAATTATGGAGGCCAGAAGAAATGGAATAACATTTTCTGAAACACTGAAAGCAAAGAACTGTCAACCTAGAATTCTTTTTGCAGTACCATATATGGGTAAAACACATTTTCATTTGAAGGTAAACTGAGACTTGCTAATGGAAATTACTTACACAGGATAAAAATGATACCAAAAGGAAATTTGGAACATCAGGGATTATGAAACAATAACAGATACTTTCATAATGCACTTCAGTAAAGAAAGTACAATACATGTAGCATAATACAACACAGTAGATGATATAGAATACTAAACCAAAAAGTATAAATGAGCCAAGAGAAAGTAGGAAGGAAGAAATGATGAATTAAGGGTGAAATATTAGAAATTTAAAAAGACAAATTATGAAATAGTAAACATATCTCTAAAACTATCAATAATTACCATAAAGGTGAAAGGTTTAAACATATCAATTAAAAGCAATAAATGATCAGAATTGATTAAACATAAACAACAGCCAACTATAGGCTAACTATAAGAAATGTAGTCCTAATACGATACAGCAAGGTTAACAAAAAGATGGAGACACAACATACACCGGAGCTCAAGGCAAAGAAATTTACCAAGAATGATGAGGGATGCTACATAGTCATAAGTGGTCAAATGACCAAGACACAGCAATCCTAAAGCTATATGCCTGTGGCCGCAGAGCTTCAGAAATGACGTTTAACCTTTCTGCGCCGTCCTTTAATGTGAAGTGTGCTCAGTGATATATAGGAATTTCTGGCGGGTTGTTAGAGAGTCCTCAAAACAGTTCTGTCTTAACACAGGCACACGTGAATTTTCCTCCTTCATTATTTCCCAACTCTCTGCGAAGAACAGTTTCATCTTGGTAGTAACAACTTTCACACTAGAACAAATTCATGAAGAGAGAAAGCAACATTAGAGCTTACTAGGGAGTAGAGTGAGAGGTGTTAAATGATGTCAACAGAAAATGGAGAAAGAATGGAAAAATAAAAGGAAAAATTATTAGTAAATTATTACATAACAGATCTATATGTAAACATTATAACATTTTAATGTTATTAAATGATCTAAACACATTAATTTAAGACAAGATTATGTAAGGTTTAAGAATGAACAAAACTTCTGAGGAAGAGAGAGAAGAGCCAGGTTACTGAAACGCGAGAAAAAAGCTGCAAAAGACAAATGCTACGTCCCTGGTGTCCACACGCAGATGGTTAAGCGAATACTAGAGAATCTTAGACTACACTGCTTCTGGATGTCAAATCCTCCAAGAGCAACGCCGGCTGATGCAGCGTGATTTCCAAGCAGTACTGACGGTGTTCTTTAAAAGCTGTAAATTAAAGAAGCAGTAATTGGAGGATAAGATTGGATACTTTAAAAGAAAAAAGTTTGTATATTGTGTGCCCTCTTAGCGCAGCCGGCAGCGCGTCAGTCTCATAATCTGAAGGTCCTGAGTTCGAATCTCAGAGAGGGCAGAACGTTTTAGCTGCACAGGATAGAAAGGAGGGGAAAGACAGGAGACAAAGGACAACTACAATCCCTGAAATCAAGAGCTACTGAAATAAAGATTTAGTAAAATGTGTAGTGGGGGATTTTAGATTACATCAGCCCTATATGTAAACTGACTGTCACTACTCTGAGGCAGTAACAGCAAATTGTGCTCAGCCCAACCCCCATACATAGGATGGATTAAATGAAACTTTATTGATCCTGCAGAGTCACCTTGTAGAGACGCTGTTACGGGAGCAATAGTTCAAGACAAAACAAAATGTAAAAACATCCCTGCCCTCATAAAACTACGTTTTACTGAGAAGAAATAAACAAGAAAAGCATGAAGATATAACAAACTGGGTGACTCGCTCTACGGTGACAGAAGTGATTAGATAACGAAGGGGTCAGTGCCGTGGAGACAGCACATTGCGCTTTCAAGGAAAGAGTTAGGGAAGTTGTCACCTTGAAGACATCATTTGGTCTCCTCCAGCTGTCTTGCTGGGCACCTTATGCCCAAAGTTTTCCTAATATTGTCCTATCAAGGCAACTGGGGGCATGAGGACATTTTGTACATCCTGCCTCGGTTGCTTGGTGGGAGAAAAGCTGGCGCATGAGATGATTCGCTTCACCTGGCACAAGACCAGAGCCATAGGAACTGCTCAGCAAATATCAGCTGCTGCTTTCATGGCTTCTCCCTGGGATGCAGCCTCTCACCCTGACCTTTCAGCCCAGGTGCTCAGGAGGAACTTGAAATACATTTAACTGTACAGACTGAAGTTAGAGCCTTAGAGCTAGCAGGAACCTCTTCCTGGAAAGAAGTCTTTCTTTAAGTTTTGCAACACTGTCGCTGGGTGAGGTAAGAGCCATATGTGTTAGGTTAAAAAAAAAAAAAAAAAAAACCCTGCATGCTTTTTGGGAAATCCTGGGAAGCTCTGCCAATGAATGCCCTAATCTGAACACATCAGGGTCTCAGTCCAGAGACAAGTGCTTAGGAAGTCAAAATGGTTAAGCCGTGAAGCCACCAGGTTGGAAGGTCTATGCTGGAGCGAAACAATCTGTGAATTTGTAGTTTTCCCATCCACAACTTGACTGGACCAAAATTCTTAAGAAGAACAGGAAGAAACAAAATATTTTTTTAAATATCCTTGCAGGAATTTAAAAAATACTTTTTCCATTATTTTAGACTCTAAACTCATATAGATAACTAGCATTTCTATTCAACATTTTACTGAAGGTTCCAGCTGGGGGAATGGGCAATATACTAAAATGAAAGGCATCCAGGTCAGAATGGGAGAAGATATATTACTCTCTGTGTGTGTGTGTGTGTGTGTGTGTGTGTGTGTGTGTATAACATGACTGTGTATATAGAAAATCCTTTTTAGAAAAACCACTTAGAAATATTAAACCTAATAAATGAATCTTTGGGGGATGCAAAATAGAAAAAATCAATTCTATTCTTATCTATTAGCAATAAACCATCAAGTAAAATTTTTAAAATATATTGTTTATTCTTTATTCAAAAGAAATACTTTGGAATACATTTAGGGAAAAAAACCATACAACATATGCTCTTACAAATGCATATAATTATTAAATGAAATTGAAGAAGACCTAAAATTTTGGAAGGATATTCTAAGAACAGCACTCCTCAAGTTTATCTTTACATTAATACAATCTGTATCCAAACCTCAACTGACCTTCTTTTTTTAAGAAGTTGACAGTCTGATCTTAGAATTCATAAGTCAATGTAAGGGACTCAGAATAGCCAAAAGCAATCCTGAAAAAGACAAACCCAACTGGAGGACTCATATTTCCTTATTTAACACTTATAGTAAAGCAACAGTCATCAAGTCCTGAGGATCAATGAAATAGACTTGGGAATCCAGAAATAATGCGCTTTTACATCCCATCACTTTTGAAAAAGGTCCCAAGGCAATGCAATTGGAAAACGGTACTGAGACAACTGGAAACCAAAAAATGAAGTTGGATACCTTCACTATAAACAAAAATTAACTCAAAATTGATCAAAGTCCTAAAGCTAAGAGCTTAAACTACAAAATTTTAAGAAAAGGAGCAAATGTGAGAAGTTAAAGTTTTCATTGTTATTTTCAGTAAAGCCCAACTCGTGATATTTTTATTTAAAAATTAGATTATTATGTAATATTAATGTCATTATTACTCTTCCACTACCATTCAATTAGAGCTTATTTCTACTACACAGACACCTCTGTCTAGGAGCTCAAGTTTGTTACTAGTTTCCTTTTGTTCTAGATGGGGATAGAATGGGATATACTAGTTATTATCATTTGCCACCTACCCACCCATAGGTTAGATTTATCAACTTTCCTTTTGTTTTCCTTTTCCAGTATAGAAAGGATTTCATTCAGCACTTAAACTTTTTTCCAGAACCATCTTCTGCGAGGAGATGGATTCTAACCTCGAAGGCAAAAGTTAAAATTAGTTGTCTCAATTTCCTTGCTAGTAATGTTTACAAATGTGACCAATGATGTGCGCGAAAAAAATCTTGGGGAAAGCATTTAAGAAATGTTTTCTTCGATCAAGGAGGGGAGGAAGAGGGGGAGCGAGAGAGGCATCCGTCTGGAGTTTGCCTTGAGGTTACAAGACTGCAGGGGAAGTAGGTGGAGCTTGAGGCCCTTATTCTGAGAATAGAACCAGTCAATTAATCAGCCCTATAAGCTTTCTCTATAATCATTATTGGGTACAACCATAAATCTCACTTATTCTAAATGGCATATGACTACCTTTATTCTGCATATGTCTACTGACAGCTAAAGACTTCATAAATAACAGATTTGAATTCTAACCTGTTCTGATCATTTCTTTAGAAAATCTCAAAACCAGTCAATTTAATGCTGCAGAAAATACGACTTTGAGATGCACATGGCTCAGTACCTTGTTCACTACAGATCAGCGGGGTGGAATTACTTGGAAGGGCTTTCTCCCATCTCAGTCTCAGCAAGGTCAGAGTTTCAGACTTTTCCTGACTTTCAATCTATTAGGCATGTCCTGCCCTCTCCTCCATCCTGATCCTAGGGATGTATAGCACCACTCTGAGTCTCAGAAATACATTCAAAAAATTAAACCAATCAGTCTGTCCAAGACCCTAAATATAACAGTTCAGGATAGATTTGATAGTTAAAGGAGCCATCCTATTTTGGAACCAACCTAGTGACACGTGAGTATTACTAATACCATGCTCTCACCAACTGAGCTGACTCCCTCCCTGGATGCATCTTATCTCTTAACACATTTAAAGATAAATACTGCAATCCAACGGATGTTTCCTTAAATTTGCCTTGAGGTAAGACTCTTGATTTGTTCTAAACCTGACATCTGGTAAAGTTCTGCAGACAGGAGAGTTCACAAGTCACCTGCTTCTGAGATTCATGACCCCCCAGAAGGACTGACTGAAGACTGAGTCCCATGACTCCATGGATGGACAGAAATACCCTTGTGGCTTGGGTGCAATTCCTGCGGTGTTTTCTATTGGTAGATCCACAGTGATTTTGCTTTAGAGTCTTTACTCACAACCTCTAGATAACAGAACTACTCTCTGACGCCCAACAGCCTCTCAGCCTCCCGAGCTGGACACCCTGTGTCCCAGGGGAAAGAGTTCCTGTCCTCCACGGCGTCTGTCGTGCATGGACTCATAGACAGCAGTGGGTGGTGGTGTGGGGAAGCAGGTCAGTGCCCAGGGTGCCTGAGAATGGGCCCTGCCTGGCTCTGCCACAGACGGGCATCCCCCACCTGCCCCTCTCTGCAGTCCGGCCAAACTTACCCTTCTTCCCAGCACCCCAGAGGCTCTGCTCCTTTCCTCACAGGTCAAAAAAAAAAAATTCTGATTACAAAGTCAAGAATAATTCTGGTTATAAATTTGTCAAAGGGCCAAGCGTGGTGGTGCCAGCACTGGGGAGGCTGAGGCAGGAGGATTGCCATTAGTTCAAGGCCAGTCTGAACTACATAGTGAGACCTTGTCTCAATCAATCAATCAATCAATCAATTTATCTTGCAGAAATATTTTGAAGCTACAAAAAATGATTGAAAGAAAACAAGAAGATCTAAATAAATGGAAAATATCATAGAAAGACTTGCTGTTACAATGGCAATACTCTCCCCACATTATCTACAGATTTTTAATGCAAGTCCTGGCAAAACCATAGCTGACTTCACTGATAAATCAATGAGCTGATTCTAAAATTCATGTAGGCCTAGCATGGCAGAGCACACCTATAATCTCAGCATTCAGGAGGGTGAGGCAGGAGGATCCCATTGGGTTTGAGGCCAGCCTGGGCTACATAAGGGAATTCAGGGCCAATGTGCACTACATAGTGAGAGTTATAAAAAGTAACTGAAAGTAAATCAAAGATCTAAATGTAAAAGCTAAAACTATAAAACTCTTTGAAGAAATTAAAGAGTAAGTTTTCATGATTTTATACTTGGCCAATGATTTTAAGATATGATGCAAAAAAATACATAACACAATAAAAATAAGCTGAATTTTATCAAAATTAAAATCTTTTGTGCTTTGTAAGACACAAGATGTGAAAAATATAGCCCAGCCCACAAAATCAGAGAAAATATTTTCCAATGACATCTAACAAGGAACTTTTTCTCAGGACACATAAGAAATGTTTGCGAATCAACAACAAAAATGCAAGTGCTATAATCCAATTAAAACTGGACAGAGGCTTCCTGCCAGGCGTGGTGGTGCACGCCTCTAATCCCAGCACTCGGGAGGCTGAGGCAGGAGGGTCCTGGTGAGTCCGAGACCAGCCTGGGCTACAAAGTGAGCTCAAGGCCAGCCTGAAATGCATAGCAAGACCCTGTCTCAAAAAAACCAAAAAAAAAAAAAAAAAAACAAACAACTGGACAGAGGTCTCAGACATTTCTCCCCAATAAAGCAAAATGACCAACAATCTCATTAAAAGATACCCCAGATGATTCATTATAATGCAAATACAAATCAAATCCATAATGAGATGCCACATTATACCCACTAGGTTAGATAGAGTAAGACACTCAGATAATAACAAATGTTGACAGGGGTACAAAGAAGTTGGAAACCCATACATACTGCTGGTAAGAATGTAAAATGAAATAGCCACTAGAAAAACAAGGTGGCCATTCTTCAAATGGTTAAAGTCATCATACAACCCAGATATACTCCAGGGACAAGTGAAAACGTATGTCCACACAAAAACTTATGCATGAGTGATCATAGCAACACTATTCATAAAAGCCAAAGATGGAAACAGCTCAACTGTCCACAGGCCTTGAATGATAAGTAATCTTGTATACAATAATAAAAGAAATGGGAATCTTATGAACAACTTTTTTGGCAAAAAAATGTTAGACAGAATTGAAAAATTCCCTTAAGACACAAACTACCCAAACATACAAAAGAGAAAATAAAAATATTGAAGAGTCTTGTATCTACTAAAGACATAAGAATTATAAATTTAAAACATTTCCCAAAGCCACTGGTGTTTTCAATGATGCAGTTCCTTAAATAATTTTGGAAAAAAGGAATATCAATCAATGATAACATCTTCTAGGTAGAAGACAATGGAATGCTTCCTGTGATGCTTTATGAGTCCAGCATAACTCTCAAATAATAAGCAGAGAAGGTCATACAAGAAAGAAAAATTATATGAACATAAAGGTAAAAAATGTTTTAAAATATTAGCAAATTGAATTCAGCCCTATCTGTAAAGGATAATGTACCATGAATTAGAGGAGCTTGCCTCAGGTATAAAAGATTATTTTAGCATTGGAAAATCAATCAAATATATATATATATATATATATATATATATATATAATTAGATGTAGAAACATATTTAATCAAATTCACCATCCATTCCTGACTTTAAAAAGTGAAAATCTCTAGGGGGAAGAAAAAAAGGGAAAAGCTCAATAAACTAAGACTAGAAACTTCCTCAAATGAACCATAGGCATTAAAAAACTAACAACACATATAATGTTGAGAGAATAAATATGTACCCCTTAAGACTGGGTAGAAGGGAGGCAAAAATATTTTTACTTTCATTCATGGGGACAAACCATGGTCAAGTACAGTAGGAACATATGGTTTTTATCTATAGATTATCTGAGAGTTGGCCAGATACTAAGCAAGAAGACAAAGCAGGGAAGCAATTTAGTAGGAAGATGAGGGACATGGGAGCCTTTTAACTCAGGTGGGCCACAACCTCTTAGTAAAGAGGGTGCCCTTCCACCTGTCTATTCATCTCCCTGCAGAGTCAATTTTGATAAAAACATGTCCAAAATGAATTGAGATCCAGACCTTCCTCTAACTTCTAAGATGAACCACGTTAAAAGATGTATTTTAAATTCCCATATTATCCACTACTGAAGAAACTCCTTGAGGTTTTGTAATAATCATACATCACATGACATTGAGCTCAACTGGGCAAAACAGAGCTTAAAACGCTGAACAAGGTGTTTACTCTTCGTGCATGTTGGCTCAGTGAGCCTCTGCAGGTCCCTGGCCTTGCTGCCAGGCTCTGGCCCCTCTTCATCCTTCTCTTTCTTCCATCAGCACAAATCTATCTCTGGCACCACTTGAGTCCTCTCAGTGCTGCACTATACAGATCAGAATAGAAAAACAGCTTTCTCATGTTTCCACCTTTAGGCTAAGATCAAGTGAAAAACAGCTTTACTGATTTTCTTTCTTTTTTTTTTTTTTGCGGTACTGGGTATCGATTTACTGATTTTCTGTGTCCCACATAAGCAGCCTTTCCCATTCTGTTCTCAAGAGATAAACTCCCTCTAAATGGGGACCATGCAAAAGGGCCCTGCAGGTATCCCAAACTGCCTGCTTCCATGAAGGCCAGTGGCTAACATCTGCATGCCGCAGTCTCTCTGAGAATATGGCCTCTGGCTCTGCCGCAACTTTTCCTTCTCCAGGAATGCTTGTGGATGGAAATGCCCATGTGCTACAGTTGGGCTCAAGCTTCTTATCCTCTGTCCAGTCTTCACTGACCTGAAACAGCTCTCTCCTTTGAGTCATCTAAATCATCAGTACAGCATTTCTTCATTCCACAAGTATTAATTAGGCAAAATCTCACCTGATGATAGTTGTACTTACAAATGATGACTGTGTCCCAATCTTAAATATTTGAGACATCTGCCTGGATGAGAAGCAGATTTGGAACCCACTGCAACTCTGGGACAAGTGAGGTAATGTAGTCAGTCTCCACTGGGATCACAAAGGAAAGGTCTGCTCTGTTGACCTTAGGAACTGACAGCCAAGAGAAGGTCAAAGCAGAATGCAGGGCACAGTGGACAAAGAAAAATGGGGATGGGGTGGGAAAAGATTGCAGGAGAGCACCCCAAGAGGAGGCTAAGTGGGAGGCCCCAAATCACCTCCGTAATATGCAGAGAAAGAGAGAAAGAGATACAGAAAAAGTAATATTGTGGCCATATCTAACGCTTTGGGGTTGGTGTTTCAGAGCTGATGTATAACTTTTTATGCCTTCAGAAGTCATAGCCTCTTATCTCGAAGCTTGATCTCAGCAGAAAGTGTGGCTACACACATATTATTATTTGGGAGCTGTAGGCAGCGCTTCACTAACCTATCATATTGTTTTAACAACCCATTGGTTAGACATATTTGCATTGCTTAAAGCCAACTGAGAGGAGGAGGAAATATCCTAGCCAGTTCTGTACATATTAATACACGGAAATAGGGCCAGGTTTAGCCAAAATGGAGACAATTGCTCCTTTAAGGAGAATCACCCAGGCAGTCCTCCATATGCGGTGATAAACTACCTAAATTTTTCATATTATAAACTGTGCCAAGGCATGTTACCTGCATTAAACACAGTCATCATCCTGAGCAGGCTACACCGCAGAAATTATTGCTTGTAATCTTACTTGCTGCAGCTGAATTGATGTTCTGTATGGATCTTTGGCCTCTTCCACCTTGCCAAGAGCTCAAATAAAGTGCATTAGGAACAAATCTCCAGACTGAGATTAAAATTTTCAGGTTTGCTCTTCCTCTGTACCTGCAAAGTTCCCTGAATCCCATAGAAGGAAAATTCTATGTGTAGCCTCAGGAAACCCTGGGCTTGCTCTAGGAAACCCAAGAATTCACCACTATGAATAAACAAATCTGGGAACCACACTGACACATCAAAGGTGAGATGGGAGTGAGGTCAAGATCTTTAAAGGATACTTAGGCCCAAAAGAAAGGCTGGAAATAGACAAAATACGAAGGTCAAACAGGTTGATTTCATGTCCGTAGGACATGAATTAGAAATTATGGAAGTGAGTTTTTGTTTGAGAGGAAAACAAAACTTGACCGTTCTTTCAGGACAAAGAGAAATGATTATTTCATATTTAATATCCCAACAGATACTCAGTTCCAGGAAGGAACCGACTCAAGCATTTTCATTCTCTAACTTTTCTTAAGATTATTCTTCAGTTCAGCTGAGGTGAAACCCATACTTTCACCTACGTCCAAAGGCCTTTAAAAGTTATTTTCCAGCCACTGATCTTTTCCTGCCCAGGGACTGCCAGATTCTGTCTCAGGAAGCTGAGGATGGGTCATTAAGAAGCCAGGGCTTCCGCAGGGTGAGAGGAAGAGCTCTGCCTGGGCTGCCTTTATTCCCAGGACATCAGGAGAAGAACATTTTCCAGTTCATGATACCCGCTTGGGCATATCCCATCTGTACACTCCGGGGTCATGGGATTTTGCCCAAAGCCATGTCCCAGGAGCTCTGCCCGCCACCCCATCCGGCCTTTGGCCCAGAACTAGGACGCTGGGGCAGTTGGCGCGGGCCTCATGGTCCTGCGCAGGGCTTTGCCCTTGGGATGGTGTGCGGCCCTTCTCCAGCCTGGGTGGTTTGCTGTTTCTCACGCTTGCTTCTATGACGCGCACTGTTTTCCCCTGCTGACAGTCTCCAAGCTTCTCACCTGGGCAGCAGTAGAGGATGTCCAGGGCTTCTGCCTAGACCCTTCGACGGCTCCCGTCGGAGACGCCCCCCACCCCCGCCCGCCCGGCCGTCAGCGTCTCTCACTTTCCACTCGTCCTGGAGGCTCTTGGCATTTCTAGATACCCAATAACTTTCTCTTCTTCAAAAAGGTATACAACTAAAGTGCTTTCCACAAGATCTCCCACTCTGTTCTATCTTCTTCACATTGTCTCCTTCAGAAAATATGCTTTTAAAATATGCTTCAGAAAATAAGCTTTTAAATATGCTTTTCTCTGTCCTGGCATGAGACTTTTGTGAAAACTGAACATCATTTAGTGTTCATCTCACGTCATTCCCAGTGAATTTTTTCTTTGGAAAGCAAAGCTCTTGTAGCCCTCTTAGCGCAGTGGGCAGCGCGTCAGTCTCATAATCTGAAGGTCCTGAGTTCGAGCCTCAGAGAGGGCAGCTTTTTATCGTTGAGCTCTCTTTCTCTTCTCTGGGCGGGGCTTTCACCGCCAGGCTGGTGTAAGGTCACTATTTCCTTGTCAGAGTGTGGGGACTTCACTTTTTCTGTTCCGAGTTCTAGGAAACTAGAAGAGGCATAAATGGTGGAGTTCAAAATGACCCAGGACGCGCAGCGGCTCTCAGGTCCAGTGCGCTGTTGTGGGCCTCTTGGGTGACAAAATCCCCTACCCAGCTCATCCCGCAGCGGTGGAGTTGTAACCCATATGCAGACCCTGCGCCATTCAGAGGACTGCGAAACGTGAAACACGCCTGACGCACAGTACCGTGAATCGGTCTCTGCATTTCACCCCTGATGGTTCACACTGCCGGTGCTCCAACGATACACTGGGCGAGTGATGCGGGGCGAGTGATGCGGAGGGAGAAAAGGGATGGATGGGAGAGGGAAAGAGGGTGGGAAGGAAAGAGAGGGGAGCGGGGAAGGGTAGGGTAGGGTTGGGTCGGGTGGGAGGGGTAATTAGAGACGGTGGCGAGCAGGGGCGGTGCGGGGCTGCGCGCCTCTGCCTTGGCGAGGCGGGGCTCTGACGCGCGTGGAGAAATGGCCGGAGTTCCCGGCCTCAGGAACCAATATTGACACGAAAACTCTGACACTTGGAGATGGGCTTTGTGTCACTAGGAGCTAGGCTTTGTGTGGGGATTCCCCTGGTTCCTGGATGCCGGGATCCGGTGAAGCGAGGAGACCCCGGGAGAGGACGCGAGGGCTGAGGCTGGGTTAGGGTCAGACTCCGGAACAGGCTGACTGCAATGCATCAGAGGAAGCCTCGAGGAATTTACAGAAAATAAATTCACTCTGGCGAGAGGAAGCGGGGAGCTCTGGGAAAAGTGTTCGCTATCCAAAATAAAATTTCTAAGTGACCCCAAAATCCAGGGGACACTGCAGTCTCTTGGACTGGAGTCGTTTGGACTGGAGTCACTCACCAGCTGCTGAACCTCACTCACAGCGGCCCCTACTCTCTTCCACTGGGTTTGTGACACAGGATCTGACAATCACCCTCTTGATGATAATGACAGTATCTTGTTGACAGCCTTTTTGAGGAAGCTCAGAAGGTTGGAGCCAAAGCCTTATCCCCTATTGAACAGAAGAGATGGGTAGATGAAAGCTGAAAATTGAAAACTGGATTCACAGTCAAGGATGATTTTAGAAGTTATTCTGATGGTACAAGTCAGCAGTTTCTTTCTTTCTTTTTTTTTTTTTTTTAGCAGTTTCTGAACTCCATCTAAAAGGAGGAGTTATCTTCAGAATTACAAGGGATTTTTTTTTAATAAAGAGGAAGTGGATGTTAAAATTGAAGACAAGAAAAATGACGTTATGTCTACAAAGCTTGCATTTCAACCCTTCTCAGGGCAGGGTCACAGAATGGGAAGTGCCACACCAAGAATTGTTTCCAAAACAAAGACTGTTGAAGTAATACACAGATTTGGGTAGCCAATGGGAAAGGATTGCCTAGAACTTTTAACGCCTCTCGCAGTGTAAGCCACATCACAGACCTCACTGAAAAACACCACGGACCTCCGTTTTCTCGCTGGCAACAGCGCTTCCTTTCCTCGGATCGCTACATGACACATTCACTCTAAAAGAAGCAGATTTACAGAGTGCTGTACTCATTCAGAGACTCAAACAAATTTTAAAACAGCCAATTTTTTAGAGAACTTTCATAGTTTTTGAGAGACTGGAAACTGCAGAAAAATGATGATTGGAAGTTGACATGCAAAAAGTGGGAGAAGTTAGAGCTGATGGACTTTTGGATCAAGTGATGTTTAATTCTCTCCTAATAAGGGGATTTTTAATAAATGTAAGTTAGGAAAGTGGTATATGACTAGAAGCTCTATTCATCACACTTTTTTCTCCAAAAAGCTGCTCAGAAAGAAATATACTTATTTTTCAATTACCAATTCAACAAAATATTTTAAATGGTTGTATCTGTTAGAATCTTAATATGGGCCAGACATAATGACACATGCCTGTAATCCAAGCACTCAAGAGACTGAGGCAGGA
Organism: Dinomys branickii; assembly: GCA_004027595.1. Taxonomy (NCBI): domain Eukaryota; kingdom Metazoa; phylum Chordata; class Mammalia; order Rodentia; family Dinomyidae; genus Dinomys; species Dinomys branickii. The sequence goes on along the minus strand of PVLD010016024.1, from coordinate 13,356 downwards.
ATCTCACCGCAAGTTTGAGGCAAGCCTGGACTACATAGTGAGTTCAGAGACAGCCTGTTTCAAACAAAGAGAATCTTTTTTTTTTCTTTTTCTTTTGGTACTAAGAATCAAACTCAAGACGTTCTGCTTGCAAGGCAGGTGCTTGTGCTGCTCAGCTATATCCCCAGCCCAAGAATCTTATTTTTAAAATTTATTTATTTTTCTTTTTTTTATTTATTTTAAAAAATAAAAGAAGAAAAGCATATTAACAAACAGACATCCATCTACAAAATAGCATAAGAACAATACAAGCAATACTGAATTACAGACAAAGTGGTAGGAAATTAACAATGGTTGTTGTATTACATATTTATATCTTCAAAGTGGTTTCTCAGGAAAACAAATAGACATGCAAACCTGATCAAATAATTAATCATTAACTGATCCTTTTAGTACCAAGAATCTTAATATGGTATAAATTAACCAAAATGTTCACAGCATTAGTTACTCAAAAATCATTTCCAAACAGCAGATATTTACCTAAATGTTAGCTATCTCAAAAACTTTAAATAGCAATACATTAGAAATTATACATAAGCCAGGTATGGTGGTGCATACCTATAATCCCAGCACTCAGGAGGCTGAGGGAGGAGGATGACTACGAGTTTGAGGCCAGCCTGGGGTACAAAGTGAGTTTAAGACCCGTCTGAACTCTGCAGTGAAACCCTGTCTCAAAAAAAAAAAAAAAAAAAGACACACACAAAAAAAAATACATGGAAGGTTAAAAAATATATAGTTACTTTTAATAAAACTTTGTTATAGTAACAAACATTTTTAAATTTTCAGTTTTAACTTTTTAATATGGTAAATATTGGCAGATTATAAGCCACAAAGATTTTTGGATTTCACAATTTTTTTCATGCATCAGTATAATTTTATTTATATTACAATCCCATGATCAAAGTGCTAGAGGCATTGAATAATACATAGTTACATAATTTTTAAGAATCTAAAGGGTTCTGAGACCAGAAAACTTGAGGGGCACCACTCTACATTATTTCTGCACAATCTCTTTTGAATCTCTGCCTTTGCTTTCCATCATTCATTCTACTCCTAATATTTGAGGGCATGTTCTATTTCAGGTACTATACTAGATTTTGAGGATTCACAGGGAAGTAGGCTGCCCCTGACTTCATGAACTAGTAACCCAACACTCAGCACTTGGGAGGCTGAAGCAGGAGGATTGCTGGAAGTTCAAGGCCAGCCTGAGCTATAGGAAGAATCTGTATTTTTTTAAAAATGTAATTAGCAATAGCTTCTGGAAATCTGGACATCAAAACGTCCAGATAAAGAGTGACCTAGTTCCAACACTTCTAGCTAAATATACTCTACTAAATATTCCTTATTATTAATATGTAGTTCTTCTGTATTATTTTGCTAGGGTGGCCATAACAAATTACCAGAGTATGGCCAAACTCAAAATGTTTCTCAGTTCTGAAGGTTAGAAGTACAAAATCAAGGTGTTAGCAGGTTTGTTTTCTCTTTCAGCCTCTCCTAAGCTGGTAAATGGCCAGCTTCTTGCTGCGTCTGTACACTGCCTTTCCTCTGTGGTACACACGTCTATCCTCACCCCTATCACTCTTCATAAGGAAGAGCACTAAGGGTTCCATTTCAACCTAATCACCTCTTCAAAGCATTTACATTTGGAGGCACTGAGGTAGAGTTTCAACATGTGACTTTGGTAAGAGAGATAGGGACACAATTTGCAGGTAATGTGTTCAGAATTATTTACATTTTGATGTCCAGATTTCCAGTAGCTATTGCTAATTCCATTTTTTAAAAAGGTAGATTCTTGCTATTGTAGCTCAGACTGGTCTTCAATTTCCAGCAATCTTCCTGCCTCACCCTCCCAAGTGCTGAGTGCTGGGATTACAGACATGCACCACCACATCTAGCTGCTATTTCCATTCTTCAAAGGCCATTCTAGATCTATTTTTATAGAAAGTCTGTCTCTCTCTGTTTCTGTCTATGTCTCTCTCTCTTTCCTTCTTTCATCTCATGATTTTGCTATATCATGGCATTTGCTTTAAAACGTCCAGTATAGACTTGCCATATCTTTCATTAATAACCTCCCCTTAGCAGTCACTATACCCATAAGTAATTGTCGTAGTTACTTTCCTCATTGCTGAGACTGTAACAGCAAAGCCGTGACCAAGAACGAAGCAGCACCAAGGTTTGGAGGCAAGAACCAGCTTTATTTACACCAGTGGACCTGACCAGGATCATTCCCAAGGAAGTTGGGGCCTGAAGGCTCAGGGAAGGATGTTTTTATGGGGTTGTAAAGAGAAGTACAGAGGCAGAATGGCTTGTCAATTGGGGATTAGCTCTTGTAATGTGCATCCTAGCAACCTGCTATATCTAGGTAGTAACAGGAACTAGTATCAGGAACTGAAGTAAAATGGAGGTTAAACTAACAAAACTGAAATATCCTGGCTGGGGTTGGGGCATTTTCTGCTATAAGACAAAATACCTGACACTCAGTTAAAGGTTTGTTTTAGCTCATAGTCTGCAGAGGTTTCAGTCCATAATCAGCTGGCTCCAAGGCAGGGTGGCACACAGCTGAGGGGCAACAGTTCATGGTGGCAGAAGAAAGTAAAAGCAAGCAAACAAGGGAGAGAGACAAGTCTCTTTCTATCCCTTATGTTGTATCCAGTCTGCCAGGATAAAGACAGTGCCAATCCAATCATAGACTGATCCAGCAATCACCCTCTCTTAATTCCAGCATTGTATTATGAATCAATTACACACTACATATTCAGCTTCTGAAAAGTCCTATGACCACATGAGGTTTTGGGGTCATTTAGACACAAACCATAATGCATAGCAAAAATAAAATAGTAATTATTTGCCCAATACATTGAATATTTGGCATGCATTTTGAGAGTTTACATAAACTGAAAATTTTAGATTTAATTTACAAATCTATTTTGCATTTACACTTTCTAATTTCTCTGTTGGCTACAGTAAATCATTCAACAAAATTTTTCGAGAAGGTTCTTCATTGATTTACTTTCTTAACCCCTTAGAATATGATAATGTCTCCCAGCTGCCTTCATACACAATACTAGCTTGGCACGGTATACACGGTGTAGTGAACCTCAGTTGGTCTCTCATTGTACCCTGGAGAGAAATGGCGGTGGGTATGAGAAAAATAAAGACAAGAAACAAGAGCTGGGGTTGGAGTTACCTCTTGCCTGAGGAGCAGGACTGACTTCAACAGAAGGAGCATTTATTTCATACACTTGCAAAGTTAGTATCATGGGTGGGTAATGTTGCCCAGCGACTAATGACTGTAGTTGTCCGGCAGGATGCTTTTTTCAATACTGAGGTAGCTGGACTGCTTGACCAATAACCAGCTCCAATGGCTCCCAACAACATAGTAATTCTTGGTTCAAAATTATTTTTCCTTACAACTCTAAAGATATTGTTCCAGTGTTTTGTGGCATTGAGAATTGCAAGAGAAAAACCTGAGGTCACTCTGATTCTGCTTCTTTATAGGTAACCTGCTTTCTCTGCCTGGATATGTGCAAAATTTTTTCTTTATCCTTGAAATTTTAAAAAGTCACCAGGATGTGTCTAGGTGTTGCTTTCTTCTCATTAAATTTTAAAAATAACTGTGAGGCTTCATTTGCAGACTTATTTTGTTCTTCAATTCTGGAAAGTTTTCTTCAAATAGTTCCTTAATTATTGCTTCAGCCTCATTTGCCTTTCCCTCTGTTTTAGGTATTCTTAGTATGCATTGATTGCATCTCCTAGACAGGCTCTCTATATCTCTTTTTCTCTTTTCTTACTTAGTTTCTTTGGCTTTTCCCTCTACATTCTGTGAGAATATCTTTTGTTTTGTGTTTACTTCAGCAATTTTATTTTGTGACCATCCCTTGTGTGCTTCCTTTACATGGAAAGTCATGGTCTTTTCCACGTGGTCACACACTGCTTGCTCTATAATTAAGCCCATATAGGTAATGAACTCTTTTCTTTTTTTTTTTTTGTTTTTGTTTTTGTTTTTGCTTTTTTGAGCCAGAGTCTCATCATGTAGTGCAGGCTGGCCTGGAACTTGCTTATGTAGCCTATGCTGGCCTTGAATCATGGTGATCCTCCTGCCTCAGCCTCCCAAGTGCTGGGATTACAGTCGTACCCTACACCAAGTCAGTACTGCATTCTCTTACAAGACATCCATTACTTTCTCAGTGATTGCTGTAGACTGGTACATCGGTATAAGGAGAAGGCATTTTCTCAATTACTTATCTCCGTTCCTTTCTTCAGAACTGCAATCCTAGGACCTTTTTTCAATAGCTCTTCTCAAAAGGTTCCAAAAATGCAGCCTTCCCAAGCACTGGAGTTGAAGAACCCCAATTTGATTCATCTGCATATGGATATCCAGTTTTCCTAGTACCATTTCCTGAAGAGACTACCCTTTTCCCGTTGTACATTCTTAGTACTTTTGTTGAAAATCAAGTGACAATACTTTGCTTTAGGTCTTCTCTCTCATTAGTGGGTGTGTCCATTTTATGATGATACCACAGGTGTTCTAACTGCAATAACTTTAGAATACATTTTGAAATCAAGTAGTGTAATGCCTCCGTCTTTGTTCTTCTTCCTCAAAGTTGCTGTGGCTATTAGACATCTTTTGTGATTCCATACAAATTTTAGGAATGCTTTTTCTTTGTAAAAAATGACTTTGGAATTTTACAGAAATTTCATGGAATCTGCAGGTTACTTTGGGGAGTAATGACGTTTTAACAGTTTAACAAAATTAATTTTTCTAATCCATAAATATGGGATAATTTGTGTCTTATTTTTAATCAGTGCTTTATAGTTTTCAGTGTGCAGATCTCTCATGTCCTTGGTTAAATTTACTCCTACATATTTTAATTTTTGATATGATGAGAAATTTTTAAGTTTCTTTTTTGGAGAGTTTGTTATTAAGTATTTAAAAAATGTTTTATGTTGATTCTATAACCTGCACTAATACTCAATTTGTCTATCAGTTATAACAGCTTTTCACTAGTGTTTTTAAAATTTTCTGTATCTAAAATCATGTCATTAGCAAATGCAAACCAAAACAGAAAAGCATAGCCATACTTATATTAGACAAAATAGACTTTAAATTGAGAACTCTACAGAGAAGACAAAGACAGTCTTAATATTTAATGGTAAAAGTCAGTTCATCAAAAAGTTATAACCATTGAAAATATATAGGTACTCAGTATATGATCATATACATTATGGCTCATAACTAGATGTCCCCTAAAGCCTCATGTGTATATACTCAGGTGGGGCCTGGGGAGGTGGCTGGATCACGTGTGTATGGTACTGGATTAAGGGTGTGTGATAACTGGATTAGTCCACCTATTGGTTTAGTACCGTTTTGGGTGTGGATAATAAGAAGTCCTGGTCTGTGTGTAGGTAGCACTATCCAAATAGGTTTGTAAAAAAAAAAAAAAAAAAAAGAGCCATGGGGTTGGGATATAGCTCAACTGCACAAGTGCCTGCCTGGCAAGTGCAAGGTCCTGAGTTCCATTCCCGGTACCAAAACAAACAAACAAACAAAATCCAAATAGGTTCGTAGCCTGGATGAAATAAAAAGGAAAGCAGAAGGAAGGGCACCCACCCCTGGCCTGCCACACCATGAATTGTCTCTCCTCTGCCAGGCCGCTCTGCCTTGGAACCAACAAACTGGGGACTGAAACTTCTAAGACTGTGAGCTAAAATAAACCTTTCCTCCTTTAACTTGTGGGTGTCAAGTATTTTGTCCCAGCAATAAGAAAGTAACTAAGACAATGTATTAATACTTCCAAAAGGAGATTTGGAAAGACAATAACAGACTTCAATACTTCTATTTTGACACTGGGCAGATCATTCAGACAGAAAATGAAAAAGGAGGAATTGGATTTAAGCTATAGACTATATAGACATTACCTGATGTTTAAAGAACATTCCAGCCAACAGCAACGGAAGGAACAATGTGCTCAGGTGCACATAGAATGTTTTCCAAAGTAAACATGTTAGGCCACAAAAACCTTAACAAATTTAAGAAGACTAAAATCCTATAAAATATCTTTTAAAAAATTATTTTAAAGAGAAAATAATCCAAAAGTTCAAAACAAGGTACTAGGAGAGTTAACAGTGGTTAGTACATCGAGTATTGTTATCTTCAAAGTAGTTTCTGGGAGTGTAAGACAGAGGCATGAAAAATTATTCAAACAATATTAGCACAAACCTTTCTTTTCAATGAACTAAGAGACATTAGTAGTATAACTATCTTAACTATCTTGTATATGTATTTTTTTCCTTTTCCCCTCTTTCTTTTCTCCTTTCCCCCATCCCAGTTTCTCTTTCCTTTTGAACAATTTCTTCTATCTCACAATATATATTGTACATTTTGGATCTTATTTAACTTTTCAGCTTCTCACACTAAGGAGACAATACATTTACACATGTGTCTGGTTTATTTCACTTACGAGTATGGTCTCCTCAGGTATCTTTTCTGACTTCAAAGACATGAAATTAGAAATCAACAACAGGAAGAATTTTCAAAAATCCAGAAATATGTGTGAAAATTAAACACTATGCTCCCAAAAACCAATAGGTCAAAGAAGAAATTAAAAACATCTTGAGACAAATGAAAATAAAAACACAACATACTAAAACTTATGAGATGCAGCAAAAGCATTCTTGAGAGGAAGCATATTAACAATAAATGCTTGCATCAAACAGAAAAAAACTTCAAATAACCTGATATTATAACTCAACTAAAAGAAAGGTGAGTACAAATTTAACAGAAATATTAAATAACAAAGAGCAGAGCAGAAATAAACAAACTAGAGACAGTTAAAACAGTAGGAGAGATTGATGAAACTAAAAGTTGGTGTTTTGAAAAAAGCAATATTGAGAAACCTTAACTACAATAACTAAGAAAAAAGGGAGAACTCAAATAAAAGCATAATTTGAAGGGGAAACATCACAACTAATAACACAGAAACCCAGACACCCAAATTATTAGTGTGAACAGTTACATGCAAATTGCAGAACAAATAAGAAATGAACGAATTTCTAGAAATATGCAATCAACCAAGACTAAATTTTAAGGGGCCAGCAGTAAGCTACCACAAAAGCCAGGTAAGGGTACTACAAGAACAGGACTACAGGCCAGTATTTCTGATGAATATAGATGCAAAAATCCTCAAAAACTACTAGCAAACCAAATTTGGTACTACATTTAGAAAAAGATTATTTGCCATGAGGAAGTGAAATTTATCCCAGTAATGCAAACAGAAATCAATGCATCCCACCAGATTGACAAAATGAAGGGGAAAAAACACATGATCATCCTAACAGATGCAGAAAAAATTCACAAAATTCCACATCCTTTCATGACTAAATGAAAAAAAAAACTTGTCAATGAATTAGGTACAGAAAGGACATATTTTAACACAATAAAAGCTATGTATAACAAGCCTAGAACTAACATCATACTGGGTGGTAAAAAGTTCAAAATTTTTCCTCTAAGATCAGGAAGAAGCTACTTCTTTTTAACACAGTAACTCAAAGTATTACCCAGAATGCTTAGGCAACAAAGAGGAATACAACCCAATATCATTGCTGACCCATGAGTTTCAAAGAAATCTGTTTGTCTTTTACTTAATTTCATTGTAACTTGATTATCTTATGATAGATTTAAATTCTTTGGGATGAAATTTATGCTGAGTACATTTTCACAAATACACTGTACATATTTGAGAAGAATGCATATAGTTTGCCAAAAAATGTATACACACTTCAGGAAAAGAAAAAGAGGTATAAATTTTTTTTTTTTTTTTTTTGTCTTTTGAGACAGGGTCTCCCTATGCAGTTCAGGATGGCCTTGAGCTCGCTCTGTAGCCCAGGCTGGCCTCGAACTCACAAGGATCCTCCTGCCTCAGCCTTGTGAGTGCTAGGATTACAGGCATGCACTACCACACCCTCCATACGTATAAATATTTTAATACTAAATTTACTGAGACATCATGAGATTTATACAAGTTACCTTTGACCTCTACAATTATAAGAAGTGCTCAAAGTGGTGGCTATTAGCTTCTGATATTATTTAGCATGGCAAACTTCGGCTCTGGTAATGTTGGTCATTGAAATTGTTGTACGTGCATTTTCTTTTTTTTTTTTTGGCGGTACTGGGGATCGAACTCAGGACCCTGAGCTTGCTAGGCAGGTGCTTATTCCACTGAGCTATATCCCCAGCCCCTGTACATGCATTTTCAATTTCTTCACTGAGGGCTGGCAGTGTGGTGGGTATTCTGCAATATACAATATCCTTGCCAGGTGTGGTGGTGCATGCCTGTAATCCCAGCACTCAGGAAGCTGAAGCAGGAGGATCAGTATGGGTTCAAGACCAGCCTGGGCTACAAAGTGAGCTTAATGCCAGCTAGAACTGCATAGGGAGACCCTATCTCAAAAAGACAAAAAAAGAAAAAAGAATATGTATATATGAATGACATCCTATAGGGTTCCCCAGACATGGGTAACACCATTGTTTTAAAAAACATAGTATTTTTCTTTTCCTGAAGTTGGTATACATTTTTTGGCAGACTCTATATTGTCAAATAATGATCTGCAATGTTCTCTGTATATTATTTTGCTAATCATACATCTACAATCTTCTCATCTTATTAATTTTTCTGTCAGTATATGATATTAAGATGTGTTTAGTTTTCTAATAGAACATGTTTTTTATTTCTTAAATAAATTTATTTCAATTACATATTATGGATATTGATGCTTTGCAATTAAGGCATAGAAGTTAAAATTATTCCCTTTTTCTGGTAAAATGCTCCATTTTTATTATATGTTCTCTAGAATAATTGCTTTTGTCTGTTATACAGTATCTTGTGTCATCAATATCATTTTTCTTTTTCTAGATTGATTAGGTAAAATATATATCCTCATACTTTCAAATTTTGAAGCATTAATTTTTTAATTTCTCCTACAAGCACCATGTAAAGCTTTTCTTTTTAGCCTAAGTCTTTTACAGAAAGAATTAAATTCATGTATATGAATTGTGATGTCATTTTTGCATTTATAGCATTTCACTATGTATTTTTTCTTCATCCTTGATTACATTTATATTGATACTTTATGCTTTATTTTCTATGTAGTTTGACAGTCCTAAGCTTTATGTCTATTACTTCATTCATAATCTAGATATTTAAATGCAAATACTTATACTAAGGCAATATAATTAATTCTATATCTCAATTGTTCCTCTTCAAACATGTACGCTATTTTTGTCTACCATGTTAGTTCTACATATTTTGCAAGGTATACATAATTCATCACTGTTTTTCAAAAAGTTAATGTGTAATTAGATTTGCCTGTGTATTCATTTGGACTTGCATTGCAAATCTTCAGATAAAAATACAAACATTTTTCATTTCATTTACTAATTTGTCATACTACTCAAGAGTTTTGAGTAGTATCTCAGGAAATATTTGCTGAAGAAATATATCTATGTATACTTTCCTTCTCTTCTAAAGCATATCCCTGGGGCCAGGGATATAGTTCAGGGGCACAGCACCTGCATGGCAAGGCCCTTAGTTCAATTCCCAGTACCTACAAAAAAAACAAAAAAAAAAAAAATAATAAAGCACATCCCTGAGATTCTATTATCAAGGAGCAGTGTGGGATAAATTCTTACTTTCTGTTTGTCACATATTATTTTTATGTCACTATCACTCTTGATACTTTGGTTTTTCTTCAGATCACATAAATCTTTTGCCTTTTACTATTACTCTTGAAAAATAAACATAAAATTTTAATTTGAAGAGTGTATGAAAGTTTATTCAGGAACAAGTTAAGATATAGAATTAATTATACTACCTTAGCTTAAGTAGTTGCATTAAAATATCTAGATACTAACCAAGTAATAGACATAGCTTACAACTTTCAAATTATAGAGAAAAATAAGACCTATAAAATATCAATATAAATGTGTCCAATGTATTTTATTCCTTCAACTTGAAAATTCTATTAACCTATTTTCCTAATTGACAATATTGTTGCAGGCAGTCTGTTTTCTGAATTTCGATAGTTATTTTTGGTCTGAAAGTCCCATTTTACTCCATTTTCCCTTCATTTCTTTCTCACTTTTTAAATGAATTTCATTATGATGTAATTGACTATGATTTGTTTTTATGCATCTAACTTTTAGTGAACTGGACTTACTGAATCTTTTCTTCAAAAGAAATCTCAGCTATTTATTTAAACACATACTATTAGTTCAGTTTTTTACTGTAGATCCCATACCTACAGATGTTTTCAAAATTGTCACTGAACATGCCAATGCTTAGTCAGGTGACATGGTAACGAGCATAAAGGAAATGACAGATATAGCCAAATGGTTGAAATTTTGAATATTAAATAACACCAATATGTTGATTTTCAAAATCTATATAAAGTAATAATATCTGACCAGGAAAAGACAAGGAACTGCTCTGTCAGAAAGTATCCTCATATGAACAGCAAGTGTAAAGCTCTAGACATTTAATTTAATTTATACTTTCTTCAAAGGGATTCAATTTTTCATAAAGAGGTGTGATTCTCTTAGATGAGAAGGCATTCTTATCTCCTCCTAGATCTACTTTTGACAACTCTAACAGCATAAGGCATAACTAAGGAGTTACAAAATGACTTTGTAGAGGTCATCAAAATTATAGCACTGAGATGGAGCAATTACCCGGGATTATCCAAACGAGACTAAAGTAGTCACACAAGTAAAGACAAGTGGAGAACTTTTCCCTGTTGTTGCTAGAAGGTTTAGAGAGATGCACACAAGAAGGAACTGATCTTTCATTGATGGTTTTGAAGATGAAAAAGAGGGCCAAGGCTGAGGAATGCAGGAAGCCTAGAAGCTGGAAAGAGCAAGGAAAAAAAAAGACTCTGAAGAAAGGAACACAAGCTGTTAAAAACTTCAATTTTAATCCAGCAAGACCAGGTTAGACTTCTGACCTATAGAACTATAAAGCAATAAATTTATGCTATTTAACTCACTAAGTTTGAGATAACAAATAAGCAATTTTGGAGTTTTAGAATAAACAGAGGCACTAAAGATACGTATCTGTTGAGAACTTCTGCTTCTCTCTTTCAAAGAAATTTTGAGCTATAATTCCGCTGACACATATAGCCCGTCAGTAAGAGTGTGATAAATACCTACTGAACGAGTACATTAAAGCTGTTTGCCCAATTATATCCAAGCATGTGAACATAGTGTGTTCGTATCCAGAGTTTTGGCTAGGATGACGTGCAGGTGGCATCTGACTGTCCTCCAAAAAGAGTCAAATGTCCTAGAAAACAATTCTATGAAGCCATAGGTTATCTCCTCTTTATCTTTATTTTCTATTCTGCCCCACTTCCCAAAGTTGTTCCCATTTGCTTTAAGGGAACATACATCAACAGTTGTTGACAAATGAGCTGACAATTAAGATGCTTTTTATTAACAGAAAAATATTGTTCTTTAGCTGGAGAAGGGGATTCTTCAGTTATATTAATTTGCTTTTCAAATTAACATTGAAATACTTCCTTAGAAGAGTTAGGGTTACTTTAAAGAGAGTCCTTCCTACTCCTCATCGTGACCCAGGAAGTTTATATTTGTAATCCCATGGAAAAGTTATTGGAATTGTAATGAGTTAATTCCAATCTACCACCTTCAGTGCAACCCATAGCATAAATAAAGACACAATATATCCAAAATGGTGGAGAGTCAAGGGGGTCCTGAGTCCTGCCACAGTGATGACTATCCAGAACCAAGGCCCATACCCAGGATGGAACCCAGATTTTATTCATTTGTGAAGAAGGGAGTGGTTTGAGAATGAGTGACTGTGAGAGTGTAGGAAATACTTGAGTGCCATGAGCTGAGAGTTAGGTAGGAAGCCTGAAATCACCTCTGCCATATGCAGAGAGAAGGATATGCAGAAAGAGTAATCTGTGTAACACAACTGAGATAGTATCTTTATTTTGGGGTCGGTGCTTCAGCTCTGATGTATAATCTTTGAACCCCAGGGAGTCATAACCTCCATCCCAAGGCTCAGTCCCAGCCAACAGAGTGGAGCACTGGTTCACACCTCCCGCCTCATCCCAGCTCACTCGAGGGAGCAGCGGGGGTCTGGGGAAAGACTGCCATCAGCACCTTGGCTAGACTGATGTGCATTGCTTAAAGCCAACTGAAGGGATAAGGAAAAGTCCCAGCCAGCTCTGTACATATCAGTACATGGAAATAGGGTCAGGCTCAGACAAAATGGACGCAATTGCTCCTCTCAAGGAGAGTCGCCTAATGGTCCTCCACATTGCTTTATAGAAAAAATTTCAAATAAAATGGCAGGAGTGGAAACTCTAATTCCCTGTCTCCCAACGGAAACATTTAAAAACAAGCAGAAAGTTGAGAAGCCAAAATTTTTGAGGAGAACACAGAACCTAAGTTACCTGAGAATGTTATCAAGTGAACCAAAAGACACTTCATGAGAGACATAGGAAAGGAGAGAAAAAATTGCTCAAAACTTCTCAAATTTGATAAAATACATGAATCTACACATCTACAAAGCTCAACAAACTCTTAAGTAGGTTAAGATCAAACAGATCCAAGACAAGACACATGATAATTAAACTGCAAAGGACAACATCCCGAAAGCAGTAATAAAAAAAGCAAGCAACTCTTCAAGTAAAAGGATTTTCAATGGCCCTGAATCAAGGCCAGCAGTTTTCTGTAGCTGTTGGTTTCAAGCAGGAGCCTAAAGTGGTATCTTTCTATGGTCTGTTGGCCATTTCAGAACTTTAGAAGTGTAATGGTCAATTCATTACAAAGTAACAAATAACTAAATAAATTTTACGAGAGAACTTCAAGATGGCGACCGGGTAGGCAACAGAAAGAGCCTTCCAGAGGAATGCCACTCAGACAAAGGACGGAGGGGAGAGAGGTGGGTATCCTGAACTCAGGAAGAATCTGAGGTGGGAGTTGGGGCCCTTGGAGAGACTAAGCAAAACCTCTACTGGAGGAAAGGATCAGAGATCTGCCATGGCACAGTCGGAGGGAGAGGAGAAGGAGGGGGTCGCCGCTCTGGGCACGCCCATGGCCCGTGCCCTCGTTCTGGCATTCGCAGCTTCAGCTTCGGAGGCCCACGCTCACGGAGGCCTCCCAGCTCAGCCAGAGGAGGGCGGAGTTCTGGGAGCTGGTCCAGGGCTGGAGAGAGGAGGGCGCAGCCAGGGGAGGAGGCAATGGTGGTCAGTGGCAGTTGTTGGGCCCAGTGTGAGAATGAGAGGTTGCGACAGCCACTG
>PVLD010016023.1:0-46498 GCA_004027595.1 Dinomys branickii | reverse complement strand
TGCTCTTGTAAGGATTCTATTTGTTTCCTATTTTCTTCTAGAATTTTGTCTATTTCTCGTCTGTGTAGATGGAACATTTCTTCCATCATTGTTTTCATCTCGTTTTTTATCTGAGAAATCATTGTGGGTATGTGGGTTATTTCTGCTTTAAGCTCTTTCATGGCCTGTTGGAGTTGTTTAATTTCGGATGCAATCGTTTTATATCTTGAAGTTATGACGCTTCCTGATTCCCTTGTTTCTTCCTCTTCAAAACTTGTTCTGGGTGGGGTTGAGTTTTGAGACTGCGTTTTGCTTCTCTGTTTTCCCATTTTTGGGTATCAGATTCAAAATGTGGAGCTATAAATTCCAAAGGCAGTTCAGCAGGTGAAGGTGAGCTGCAAAGGCTGCTTCAATGATTCCTTCTCTTTGGGAGAATGTCCCTTAAGCTTTCTGCTGAGAGTTCCGCTTAAAAGGCTGTACAGATATTGGTTAGATACTCCCTACCTAGTGACCTGGGTGAGGTGTGTAAGACTGCTCCCCAACCCTCCCAGGGTTCCCTGCAGGTATAGGGATGGATCTCTTCCCCCACTCGGTGATCTGGTGGCGAGCGCTGATATCTCACCAGTTATTGGAGTCCCTGCAGGCATGAAGGTTCCAAGGTGCCAGTCTATCCTTTGGGGCTTTCTGCGCGGCCCACCCGATGCGCACGGAACGTGAGACCGCTGGGTGTTGCCGCCGCCAGAGAGCCGATCTCTGTCGGGAGTCGCTGGAGAGCTGCGCCGGGTCGGGGGGCGGGAAGGATCGAGCTGCCTGTATTCTCGGGGCGCTAGGACACAGCAAATCTTTCTCTCCACTTCCGGCGGTTTTTGGTGCCCTCCACGCGGCCCGCCCGACACACGCGAAACGTGGGATTGCCGGGCATTGCCGCCGCTAACAAGCCGATCTCTGTCGGGAGTCGCTGGGGGGCTGCGCCGGCTCGGGAGGCGGGAGGGATCGTGCTGTCCGTGCTCTCAGGGGGTCAGGACCCAGTAAATCTTTCTCTCTGCTCCCGGCGCTTGGGGCCCTCCATGCGGCCCGCCCGACATGCACGAAACGTGGGATTTCCGGGCGTCTCTGCCGCTAGCAAGCCGATCTCTGTCGGGAGTCGCCGGGGGGCTGAACCGGCTCGGGAGGCGGGAGGGACCGAGCCGGCTGCGCTCCCACGGCGCTTGGACCGAGCCAAGGTTCTTCCCCGCGCGGATCTTCCCTGGCTCCTAGCGTCTGGGGCTTTCCCACATCTCGCCCCGGCAGCCTGGTCCGCCCTACCACATCTCCCCCGGCATCTCAGAGAAATACGCCCAGTTTAAACTTCCCAGCCGAGGTCCCAGCATTCACGCTCGCCAAGTCTGTCTCGAGCTGGTGGTGTTTATTAAGGAGGTTCGCTCCCTTGCTGCTCACCTGGTCACCATCTTCCCCGGATCCTACTCGTAGGATTTTGTGGGAAAGTAAATTTTCACTGGTCTTGGAAAGTTTTCGTTGTTACAACAAACTGATATTTTTGAAGTTCAAATGATTTTATCCAGTTTTAATTCTCTCCTGTGGGCGAACTAAAAGCTTTGGAACAAGTATTAAATTTAATGGATTTCTCTACACACTATATTCATTTATTTTAATTTTTTTTACTATATTCATTTAAATCTGAATAAAAACAAGATTTCTCATACCCTATAATGATGCCAGTCTTCTCCACTATACATTCTCATGCATTTTAGACAGATATGATATAGAACAACATATATTTAGTTTCTTTTTATGTATTGAACACCAGTGGAATGTATTCAAAGAGAAGTAGAATGAGTTAAGCTTTCTCTTTATGCACATAAGATCTTCTCCCCCAACTGTTTTCTTTTTTAAGGAATTTGGAACATCTGAAGTGTTTTCCTTAGTACATACATAGTAGAGAGTTTCTCAGTAGCATAAATTCCTTTCTTTGATACTTAGAAGAACAAATGAAGGTTTGTATGCATTGCTTACATATGTAATATCTGTATCCACTATGAATCCTTTTATTTATTTGAAGAGTACAAGAGAAACTGAACACTAGTACATTGCTTATAGATAGTCTCTAAATGTGTAGTTGAAAGAACTGGAACATATGAATAGTTTTCCCGCATTGCTTAGCTTTATGTGGCTTCTCTCCAGTATGGTTTCTTTAAGGTATTTGTAGGTTATGAGAATATAGAAAGCTTCCGTGTACTTTAAGGTACATGGGGCACTTGAAATCTTTTCCACATTGTTTATATTCATGTTTTCTCTGTACTGTGAGTTCTTTCAGATTAATGAAAGCTACTAGAGTTTCTAAAGGATTTTTACATTCCTTAGGTTCATCAGATTTCTCTCCAGTATGAACTATTCCGTGCAGTTGAAGGGTAGTACACATTGAGTATGTTGTTGCACATTCCTTACAAATATAGAACTTCTCACAAGTGTGAGTTCTTTCATGTTCACATAGAGCACTGGGGGACCTGAAGGCCCCCCCACATTCTTTACATTCATAACATTTCTCTCCAGTGTGAATTCCTCTGGAAGTTGAAGGCAGTGTGAAAACGTTTTCCCATATTTTTTGCACATGCAGGATTTCTCACTATTTTAAATTCCTTCATGTACATGAAGAGCATTGGAGTGACTAAAGGCATTCCCACATTATATCAACACAAAAAGCATTTCTTTCTAGTGTGAATTTTTAAGTTTTTTAGGCAACTGGAATATCTGAACGCTTTCACACATTGTGTACATTGATGTGATTTCTCTCTAGTGTATGTTCTTTCAAGTTTCACAAAGCATTGGGTAAGGGTAAAGGGTTCTTCATGCTGCACATATTTACGTGGCTTTTCTACATGTTCTTGATTCTCATATCATTTGTGTCCACCCTAAGGTCTCAGAGCACATTTTGGGATAAATAGCTAATGAAGAGTTCCTTACTGTCTTTGTTACTTGCTTTTTCTTTCTTTTTTTTTTTTTTGCAGTACTGGGGATCGAACTCAGGACCCTGTGCTTGCCAGGAAAGCGCTTATTCCACTGAGCTATATCCCCAGACCTTGTTACTTGTTTTTTCATTACTGGAACAAAATACCTGACACCCAAAACTAAGGAAGGATGGTTTTATTTGGCTGACAGTTTGTGGAGGTTTTAGTCCATGCTTGGCTGGCTCCAAGGAAAGGTGGTACATGGCAGAGGGAAAGAGCTCATGGCAGCAGAAAACAGCAAAAGAAGCAAGAGCAAAAAGGGAGGAGGAGCAAGCAAGCCTCCTTCCCTCCCTTATATTGCATGCAAAATACCCACCGCAGGGCGGGTGTAGTATTTTCACACCCATAAACCCAGCATTGGACAATGGATCAATCATAAACTCTAGAAGCCCTCCCCATAACTGCATGAGGCTTTGGGAGGACATCCAGACACAAACCATGACACTTACACATATGGTTTCCACATGAAGTCGTCGTTCTCTTTATAGTCTGATCTGGAGACTGAAGGTATGGATACCTAAAGATTTTTTCCATATGCATGACCGTCCTCTTTACATTCACTCTCCAGAATCTTACTTCTAAAGAGACCATGTTCCTGAAGGTTTCATGTATCACAGTTCTGTAGAGATCCTTCTGGGAAGTATCCAGCCAAACCCACACCTCTTGGGTGAAATTCACAACCACATCATCAAAGGTTACTGACTTCATTTCCAGTGCAGGGTCTTCAGGACTTCGCACAGTGCACTAGGCCTGTGCAGAGGACAATAAAACAGGAAAGAAGTTGCCTGCAGTATGTCAAGTGGAGCTCTATAATTTTATTACACATATAGAGAATTGTACAAAGCATTCCAAGTAATGAATTTTTTGTTCAATTAGATTTTATTGCTATATTTTACTTATACATAATGACCCCATTCATCATAGAGAATTTGTGCCTGTACATGGTAAAACTTGATTCTTTTTCCTCATTCTTTTCCCTTCCCTTCAAAGCATTCCTACCTTCCACAATTATAAAATCTTTGTCTATTTTCTCCTTCTTTTCTCACTTTTTAAACTACATATCATGTAACTTATAACACTGGAAACTTTCATATCTATTGAGATAGCAGCCAGATAAATCAGAACAATAGTGACCACCCGCCACACCCAAAATCTCCTGTACATTCCTTATAATATCATCTTAATGATAAAATAAGGCTTTTTCATACTTCAAAGTGTTTCTTTGCATTTCTTGATATGCAGTGAACAGTGATCAATGTAGTCAGCTTTTCTTCTGAAAAAAATTTTAATTTTAATAAAAAATTTATTTTTAATTTTTAATCATTATTTTATGGAATTTCTGTCTTCCATACTGAGTTTCACCCAACTCCTCCCCATTTTCATTTTGGGCAGCTACCCAGTGTCTTGCAGGCTGCTCTCAAACTTTGGTCTCTCTGCTTCCATTGACAAGTGGTGTTATAGGCAGCTAGATCTTCTGAAATTTTATATAAATGAAATAATATGTCATACATTATATATCACAGAATTTTCAAAATATAATAATCTTACCCATATTTTCTTAAATTTATGAAACTTTTGTCTATCTTGCAAATTAGCAAGATTAGCTAAAGTGTACCAATGCAATTTATCCTTATTTCTTTCTAAATATGTAACATGACATCTATGGCATTTCTGAGAACAATTATGATCTTTGGTCAACAAATTATACACCAGAGTATCCTTAATGATTTTTATGATTACTTATTACGACTTTTATGATTAATTATTATTAAGCTCAGTTATTAAGTGAAAACTATATGTGCAGAAAACAAAATGGTTTCATTCACCACATTATTCTTTTTTTAATAAATAAAAGAACGAAAACATTAGCAAACACACAAAGAAGCACAACAACAGTACAAAATCTGAATTACAGATAAGGTGACAGGGGATTAAAAATGGTTGTTGTATTACATATTGATAACTTCAAAGTGTATGTTCAGGATAATGCATATAGATATACAAGATTGATAAAACAATTAATCATTGACTGTTCCTTACAATAAAGTGACATGAGACAATACTGCAACCATGTTAGCCAATGTGCATATACATACATAGCTATCCCTTTCTTCCTTTTCTCCTTTCCCTCATCCCAGTTGCTCCTTACATTTGAGCAGTTTCCTTTCATAACTCCTAATTTATATTCCCACCTTGAGGTTCTTATACTAATGATACAATATGCTGTTTGCACATGCACATCTGATTTATTTCACTTATGAGTATGGTCCCTAACTGTGACCATTTGCATATAAAAGTTTCGAGTTAGTCTTTCTTTATAGGTGAATAATATTCCATTGTGTAAAAATGCGATGATTTTTTATCCAGTCCTCTGTGGATGGACATTTGGGTTGCTTCCACAGTTTAGCTATTAAAAATTGTGCTGCTATAAAGATGAGTGCACATATATCATGGTAATATGATGTTTTCAGATCTTCTTGGAAAATACCCAGAAGGCAAATAGCTGAGTTGAATGGGACCTCTACACCTGGTTTGCTGAGGAATCTCCAAACCGATCTCCACAGTGGTTTCACAAGTCTGCATTCCCACCAGCGGTGCAGAAGAATTCCTATTTCTCCACAGCCTCGCCAGAATTTGTTATTGGAGGATTTCTTAATGCTGACCAATCTCACTTTGGCGACATGAAATCACAGTGTTGTTTTTCTTTGCATTTCTCAAATGACTAAAAAGTTAGAACATTTTCTCATATATTTATTTGTCATTTCTATTTCTTTATTTGAGAAGTGTGTATTCATCTCAGATGCCCATTTCTGGATTGGGTCTTTGAATTTGGAGGAGGTCATGTTTTTTAATACTTTGTATGTTTTAGATAGAAGTCCTTTGTCCAAGAAACAGCCAGTTAGGATTCTTTCCCAGTTTGAGGGTTTTCTTTCTACTCTGCTGGTGGTTTCTTTAGATATGCAAAACCTTTTCAGTAAGATGAGGTCCCAGTTATTGATTCTTTGAAGTGTTTCCCTTGCAGTTTCATTTTTGTTCATGAACTCTCTGCCTACTCCTATGTCTTCAAGATTTTTACCTACTTTCTCTTCCCATAGGTTTATCGTCTCTGTTTTAATATTGAGATCTGTGGTCCATTTTGACTTGAGTTTGGTGCATGGTGATAGACTTGGGTCTATTTTCAGTCTTCAGCAAGAGCTGAGCCAATTTTTCCAGCGCCACTTATTGAAGAGGCTATCTTTATTCCAGTGATCTTGTTTGGCCCCTTTGTCAAGTATTATGTGGCTACACGTGTTTCTGGTTGTGGCTACATCTTCCAGTCTGTTCCATTGATCCTCAGGTCTGTTTTTGAGCCAGTACCAGGATGATTTTATTACAGTAGCTTTGTAGTATAATTTCTGGTCAGGAATTGTGATTCCATGTGACTTGTACTTGTTGCCCAGAATTGCTTTTGCTATTCTGGGTCTCTTCTGATTCCAGATGAGTTTGAGGAATGTTCTCTCCAGATCTGTGAGGTATGCTAATGGTATTTTAATGGGAATTGCATTGAATCTGTACAACAATTTTGGTAGTATGGTCATTTTCACAATGTTGGTTCTTCCTAACCATGAGCAGGGAATGTTTTCCGTTTACTGAAATCCTCTTCAATCCCTTTTTTCAGAGTACTGTAGTTTTCATTAAATAGATCTTTTACCTCTTTTGTTAGATTGATCCCTAAATATTTCAATTTCTTGGATGCTATTGTAAAAGGTATGGTTTCCTTAATTTCTCTCTCAGTCTATTTGTTGTGTATAAGAATGCTACTGATTTTTCGGTGTTGACTTTGTATGAAGCTACTCTGCTGAGTTTGTCAATTAATTCCAGGAGTCTTCTTGTGGAGGTTTTTGGGTCTTCCATGTAAAGTATCCTGTCATCTGCAAAAAGCAATAGTTTTACTTCTTCCTTTCCTATCCCTATTCCATTTATTTCTCTCTCTTGTGCAATTGCTCTGTCTAATGCTCCCAGAACTATGCTGAATAGTAGTGGTGACAGTAGACATCCTTGTCTTGTTCCTGACTTTAAAGTGAAAGCTTTCAGTTTTTGTCCATTTAGTGTCATGTTGGCGGTTGGTTTGTCATGGATGAGTTTGATCAGATTGAGGTAGAGGCTATCTATACCTAATTTTTCTATGGTTTTTAAACGTCAATGCATGTTGGAATTTATTGAAAGCTTTTTCTGCATCTATTGAGATGATCATGTGGTTTTTGTCTTTGGCTATATTGATATGGTATATTACATTAACTGAATTGCGAAAATTGAACCATCCCTGAATTCCTGGAATGAATCCAACCTGGTGATGGTGTACAATTTTCCTTATGATTTTCTGCATTCTATTTGCTAGTATTTTATTATATTTGCAGCTATATTCATTAGGAAAATTGGTCTATAGTTCTCTTTTCCTGTTGAGTCTTCTCTGGTTTTGGTATCAGTATAATACTTGCCTTCAGAAATCAATTAGAGAAAATTGCTGCCTTTTCAATTTCATTGAAGAGTTTGAGGAGTGTTGGCATTAAATCTTTGCTGAACGTTTTATAAAATTCTGCTGTGAATCCATCAAGGCCTGGGCTTTTCTTTGGTGATAAGTTTTTAATGACATTTTCAATGTCATTAATTGATATTGGGTTGTTCAGGATTTTTATATCTTCCTGGTCCAACTTTGGTAATTAGTATATTTCTAGGAATCTGTCCATTTCTTCTGACTTTTCTACCCTATTGGAGTAAAGATTTTCAAAGTAGGTATTAATGATCTTTTGAATTTATGCAGGATCAGTAGTGATTTCATCCTTTTCATTCCTTATTGTATGTATTTGAGTTTTATCTTTTCTTGATAAGGTCGGCTAGGAGTTTATCAATTTTCTTTATTCTTTCAAAGAATCAACTCTTTGATTCACTCATTTTTTGTAGAGTTTTCTTCGTCTCAATTGCATTAATTTCTGCCCTAAGCTTTATAATCTCCTCCCTTCTTTGGGCTTTGAGCTTGACTTGTTCTTCTTTTTCTAGAAGTTTCAGGTGCAGCATTAGACTATTTATTTGCTTTCTTTCTGTTTTCTTTATGTGTGAGTTCATCATTATAAATTTCTCTCTGAGGACTGCTTTCATTGCCTCCCACAAATTCCTATAAGTTATTTTTGCGTTTTTGATTGTTTGCAGGTATTTTTAATTTCTTCTTTAAACTCTTCTGTGACCCATTGTTTATTCAGGAGGTTGTTGTCTAATTTCCAAGTTTTTATGGGGTTTTTGGAGTTCCCTTTGTCATTAATTTCCAATTTCACTGCACTGTGATCAGATAATATGCATGGGATAATTTCAATCCTTTTGCGTTTAGGTAGGTATTGTCTATGGGCTAGAATGTGGTCTATTTTAGAGAAAGTCCCATGTGTAGCTGAGAAAAATGTGTATTCTGATGTTGTGGGGTGGAGCAATTTGTATATAACTACTAAGTCCATTTGTTCGCACATTTGGTTGAGGTCTGTTATATCTTTGCTGAAATTTAGTCCAGTTGATCTGTCTCTTTCTGTCAAAGGGGTGTTTAGGTCCCCTATTACAATATTGTTATTTATTATTTAGTTTTTTCTGTCTGTTAAGATTTGCCTTATAAAGTTTTGTGCTCCAGTATTTGGTGCATACATGTTTAGGATTGCTACCTCTTCCTCTTGCAGCTTTCCCCTAACTAGTATACAGTGGCCTTTTTCATCTCTTTTGATTGTTTTTGGTTTGAAGTTTACATTGTCTGCAAACATAACAGCTACCCCTGCTTTTTTCTGGGAACCTGTTGCATGGAGGATTGTTTTGCACCCTTTGTCTTTCATTCTGTTGATTTCTTTTGTGTAAAGTGTATTTCCTGTGTACAGTATATTGTTTGATTTTGTCTCTTCATCCACTCTGCCAGTCTGTTTCTTTTGATTGGTGAATTGAGGCCATTTACATTAGTGATTATAACTGTTATACGCTGGCTTATTCTTGTCATGCTGTTTACTTGCTGCTGCTTTCCTACTTTTCCTGTTTACTTGCGTATTCTGCATAAGGGTTCCTTTCTAGTGTTTTTCTTCGGATTTTGGTCTCTTTTTTCTCTGTCTGGAGTGTCACAGTACTTCTTGTAATGTTGGTTTGGCACTCATGAAGTTCTTCAGTTGTTCTTTGTCTTGGAAATACTTTATTTCTCCATTGAATTAAAAGATAGTCTTGCAGGATACACCGGTCTGCGTTGGAAGCTCCTTTGTTTCAGAATCTGTAATAACTCGCTCCAAACTCTTCTTGATTTCATGGTTTCTGTTGAGAAGTCTGCTGTGATTCAGATGGCTTTCCTTTATAGGTGATCTGTTTCTTTTCTCTAGCAGATTTTAATATTGTGTTCTTTTGCTGCATACGTGGCATCTTAACTGTTATATGTGTGGGTGTGGTTTTATTTGGGTTGTGGCTCATTTGAGTTCTATATGCTTCGTTCACCTGCACATCAATATCTTTTACTGTGCTTGAGAAATTTTCTGCTCTTATTTCTGCAAATATTCTTTTATGTCATTTGTGTTGCCTTCTGCTGTTTCACTAATACCTATTACTTGAACATAATTTCTCTTTGCTTCATCTTTCAGCTGTTGAATTGATTTTTCTCTGGTTCTCCAATAACTTTAAGAGATCTTTCCTTTCATAATCGTTAGCTGTCATTCTGTCTTCAAGATCTGAAATTCTATCTTCAGTGTCATTGAAACAGTTTTGCAAGCTTTCAGTGGCAGTTTTCATTTCCTGGAAATCACTTTGAGTCTGTTTCATGTGTTCTAATTCATTCCTAAATTGCTCATGTAACGTTTACATTTGTTTCCTGTGTTCTTCTATTCTTTTATCTGTTTCTTCTCTGTATGTGCAAAGCATTTCTTCTATTATTATTTTCATTTCATTTTTTGCCTGAGAGATTATTTTAGATTTAATCTCTTCTATGGCCAGATGGAGTTGTTTCTTTACTTTAGATGTGATCATTTCAGAAATTTTAGTTATGTGGCTTCCTAGTTCTCCTATGTCATTGTCTTGTGCACGTATTTTGTGTGGAATTGTGTTCTGCGACTACATTTTGCGCCTATGTCTTGTCATTTCAATGTCAGATGACAAGTGCTGAGCTACTAACTACCCAGGCAGCTCACAAAGGACTCTGGGGACCCTAGTTTACCTGGATGTCAAACTAAACCCAGGGTAGTAGCAGACCATGGACCACTGGGCTCAGGGACCCCAGGCAATTGCTAGGGTGCACAGCTTAGACCATACCTGTGATGGTGAGCGAGTGCTGGGCTTTGGTACCAGTGTGTCCAGTCCATGGATAGGAAGCATGTGGGCCTCAGCCTTCAAGTCATTGGTGGTTAGGCAGGGACTACTGCTTCGGGTTCCTTAGGTGGCTGGTGAGGGGGAAGCAGGCCTCTCCTCCCAAACCCAAGGACCCCAGAACCTGAGGCTGTTTCCACACTGCATGTCTCAACCACCAACAGGGACAGGCCCTCCCAGTCCGAGCTCCTTCCTAACTCTAAGGTGTGGAGCAGAACCGGGGCGCAGGCCTTTCTAGAGGAGAACAGTTGCACTGCTCATGTGGTGTCACACGCAGACCTCCACTGGCAGAAGTTCTGGTTCAGCAGAGCCCAGGCGCAGGCTGTGATGGTGCCACACGTTGGCCTCCTTCACTGGTAGAAAATCTGGCACTACAGAGCCCAGGCACTCACCCCTTTATTCTGAACATTCTCAGTCACAAAAAGATATCCTAGGACAGGAAAACACTTTATATAATCTCTTCATTTTCTATCCTTCTCAAATCTTGGATAGTTCTTTTCCTCCTTCTGTTCTGACATATCACAGAATATATGTTAGAATGACTGATGAGAAAAAGCACAAAAGACTTCAAGTGTTGAATGGGATATGACAAAACATGAATTTTTACATGATATTGTTGGGAATTTAGATTACTGTTGCCATTGTGCAAAATAGGAGGGAAATTTTTGAAGAAATTAAAAATTGAACTACCACTATTCTGAGTATATATCTAGAGGAAATTAAACCAATATTTTGAAGTGATAGCTACACTCCCATAATTCTTGTAATGTTATGGTGAGATTCAGTAAGATACGTACTCATGAGAAAGCCAAAATGTGGGAACAAACAGAGCTTTATTGAAGCATGGGACTGACACCTCTGACCAAGAGTCACAAAACCAAGATGTCAGCCTTGCTCACACTTTGTTTTCAGGTTAAATATCTTTTTTAGTTTCCATGGCAACCACAATAATTCATCACCTCAGTTTTGGGAATTTGTTATGAATGCCAAATAGTTGTCACAAGGTTTACATTTCCCAGAAGTTGCCAACCAGGTGTCAGCAAGGCAGACCCTGGATGGACATTATGGTCCAACGTTTAACTTACCTCTAAATTTGATCTAACCATTTGTTCTCTTTTATGGCCATATTTTTCTTGGTGGGTTTTATTGTTAGCTACTGGGGGGGGGAGTTGAAAGAGTGAGTTCATCTGCAGTTTGAGTGATTTCTAAAATGGAGTTACAAAAAGAAACAGAGTCTCTCTTGCTCTATCAGTAGCATTGTTGAAATTCCTGGGATATGTAATGTGTAGT
The DNA here is from genome assembly GCA_004027595.1 of Dinomys branickii. Taxonomy (NCBI): domain Eukaryota; kingdom Metazoa; phylum Chordata; class Mammalia; order Rodentia; family Dinomyidae; genus Dinomys; species Dinomys branickii. The sequence continues at coordinate 34,880 of PVLD010016023.1, read as the reverse complement.
TTCTTGCACACTTGGTGTTTCTATTTTAATAGTTTGGTCTTTGATCTATTTTTATTTTAGCTTAGTGCATGGTGAGAAACATATGTTTAATTTGAGTCTTTGGTGTGTGAAAAGTCAGTTTTTCCAGGAACTGTTATTAAAAAGGCTCTCTTTCTTCCAGTGAATGTGTTATGGGCCCTTTGTCAAAGATGAGTTGGGTGAGTATGTTTGGAATTGCCTGCATCTTCTAATCTATCCCATTGACCCTCCCATCTGTTCTTTACCAGTACCATGCTATTTTTATCCCAGTACTTTGTAGTGGGAAAAAAATTGTCAGCTGTTCCTCAGACAGAGGTTAATGTCTAGAATGCACAAACTCTTGAAAAAAATTAGACTACCCAGATGGATTCCATCAATGGGGATCTGAAATTACTAAACTTCTCAGATGAAGAAGTATAAATGGAAAATAAATATATGAAAAAATGTTTTACATCTCCGGTCATTCAAGAGATGCTAATTAAACAACACTGACATTCCATCTTACTCTAGAAAGGATTTCAGTTATCCAGAAATCAACAAATCTTGGTGGGGCTTTGGGGAAAAAGAAACCATTCAGCATTGTTGGTGGGAGTGTAGTCTATGGAAATCATCGTGAAGATTCCTCAAAATACTAAAATTAGAGGTTCCCTATTAGCCTTTTAGTATCTTCCCAAAAACTTAAAAACACCATATCACATCATATGCAGACCCATGATTATACCAGCACAGTTTGTAATAGCTAAATCTTGGAAATAGCTCATCATTAGCCAAATGGATAAAGAAGATGTGGATTTTATATCCAATGGAGTACTACTGAGCCAAAAAGAAGAATAAACTTGGGACTTTTCTAGGGAAATGGATGCAACTTGAGACCATAGTCTTAAGTGAAATAAAGCAGACAAATGTGCAAATATAGCATTGTTTCTCTGGTATAAGGAACAGAATGTATAAGTAAGAACCAGAGTATATAGTCGATATTATAAAATAAGAGGAAAACGCTCAATTGAGAATGGAAACTAAGGAGGGAGAGGGGAAAATGAAGGAAGGCAAAAGAAAAAAATGAGAAAGTGAGGATAAAATGGAAACAAAGTTTTGGTACATACTGAAGGGAAGAGAGACGAGGGGGATTCAAGAAAAAGGAGGACTTAAGGTACAAATTGCCAGTGAGAAATTTCAACATTATGTATATTTAAAATGTACCAATAAACTTAAATATAAAAAGGCAAAGAACCATCAATGTGAGTAAGTTAGAGGAACAGAAAAGATTTTATACTAAGAGAAATAATCCAGGTACAGACAGACAAGTACTACATATTCTCATGTGTATGTGGGATATAAAATAGCTGCACTCCAAAACACAGCGTGTTGGTCACTGGTGACTAGGGGCTGGGGGTACTAAGTAGATCCTCATCTCCTCACAGGTAATAAGTTCAAGGGATATACATTAAAGCATGGTAATTATAGGCACTAAAATTATCATAGTCTTGAAATAGGGTAAGATCATATTTAATTGTTCTATCAAAAAACTAAGATATGTGTGTATAACTTACACATATGTTTTAAACCAATATGTTTATGAAAATACAGACATGTATTTGTGCTTATGCAACAATTACAATTGGAGAAAATAAACAGGCTTCACTGAGTTTTTTCATCTTTCAGACACCAAAGTTTCTCCTTGTGCCCTATGGGACTGGGCTTCTGTAGCTGCTGGGGAAGGATTCTCCAAAGCACTCAAACTCTCTCTGCATGGGGATGCCCACAGAAACCTCTAATTGTTTCTGGGAATTGGGATCTGGAAAGAACTTCTTTGTTTCTTTAGTTGTGTCTTATAGTCATCTTGACTGCCCGAACATGCAGTCATGAAAATGACGTGTGAAGTGGTAATTGCATTTCAGCGGAGTTGAGATCACACAACACTGATCAATATCTTGTCTGGCCTCCTCCCTTCACACAGCAAGAGGTTTCACGATATCACCTCAGCCTGCTGTTCAGGAAGCAGGTAGGTGGCGGGTTTTTAATTTTCTGTTCTAGTCTGTGAAATAGAGGCTGTGAGAGAATGAGCTGATGAAGGGTCTGTGTTTTGGGGAGTATTTTTATTTAGAAAGGTGATTCTTCTGGGGTGACAGAGACACACAGGGAGGGAGGATGATTCCTGAGGCCCAAGCTGAGCTGTGGGAAGAGACCAGAGGTCTGAGACCCTCACCAGCCTCTAACTGCTCCCCATGTGCTTTCATATACCCAGACTGAAAGATGGTTGTGACAAGTGCTTCAAGCAGTAATGTCACATCACTTACAAGATCCATAAGATTGCAATCAGGAAATCAATGTGCTGTTCAGAGCACTGTGTAGAAATCGCAGGGCAGCTTGTATCACTTGCATCACTGCTTCGGTTAAAGTTCTTGTTGGTGGTGATGAGTATGCTAGAGAAAGTTGAGTCGCATTTTCCTGTATAAACAATATGTTCAGAAGGCAATTTCTGTATTATAATGATTTTTCTCTCAAAGAGTATGTGGTAATGAATGCAGAGGTTTCTAGGTCTCTCTGCAAGTATTTGTAGTCTATTGACTATGTTGGACAATTTTTTTCTTTTGTCATTTGGAAAGCTGGTTTCCATAAATATTAACTTAATAGTTGAGTAATTTAAACTGCAAAAAAAATTAAGGAGGCCAAATTGGTTTTGATTCAAACCTGTCTGGTTGTATTTGTCAGGTTTAAAACTTTTACATCACTTTGTTTCTCCATGTCATCTGGGGCTATCAGCATGTGTGTGGTATAAAGGCTCAAAATTCCATCTGTCAAATAGGATGTCATTTATCATCCTTCTCCAATGAGATTCTATTACTTTATTTTCTAAATTCAGAAAAAAATCATAAACTAACTAGTGATGGCTTATTCAGTTTCTATAACTTAAATTTCATATACTACTGTATTACCTTGGAGAATAAAAACAATATTATAAGCAATTTCTATGTTGAGTGATACTGACAAACCTTTGTTGCTCTCACAACATTGACCCATGTTTATTAAATGCAAATTTGGTTATAAGAGATTCCTTAGTCAATTATTCATTTTAAAGATTGTGAATATTCCCTTAGGAATGATTCTGTGGTATAAACAAAATGCTCAGACAAAATGTGGTTGTCATGGTTACACACAGCAGGATTATCACAGTTAAATACTTCTATAGGAATATTTTACATATGGAAAATATTTCCATAGGAATATTCCATATATTTCATTTTGACATACATCTAACACCACCACCACTCTGATTCTGTGATAACACAGCACAAAAATAGGCACAGTGTCACTAAAGTCTGCCTCTCAGATCCAAATATCTTGTTCACATCCAGATGAGTCAAGTACGTTCTCTCTACTAGACATGCATCTTTTTTTTTTTTTTTTCCGGGACCGGGGATCGAACTCAGGGCCTTACTGCTTAGCGGCAAGCACTTAGCCTACTGAGCTGTACCTCCAGCCCGACATTCATTTTCTTTAAGAAAAACAATTAGTTCTTAACCCATCATATTGTGAACCCTAAGCACATTAATAATCGTAAGCCATAAATCACAGTGAACCCATACTTTTAAAATCCTATATAATGAAAAGGAGCACTTAAGATTTAAAAACTTTTAAATCACAAAATGTATAGTTAAAGTAAAATTTTAAGGAATATAAATGTGCATACATTTGGATTAATTTTATATGAAATATTTTCCCCACAGCTTATCTTTCTGTACAGAATCCTGTATTTTGGAATGTTGATATGAATCCTGCACAATTGAAGAATGACAGCGATGGATCTGGAATTTGTAATCCCTTTCATTTTCCCCATTGCCATTGGAAGCTTGGGAAATGTCTCACTTTTATATCTTTCTATCTTCCGTTATTTCAGTGGATGCAGGTCTGGGTTCTCAGATGTGATTCTCAGGCACCTGACTGTGGCCAACTCCTTGTGCATTGTCTCCAGAGGAATCCCAGATACCATGACAGCACTTGGGATGGAAAACATCCTTAATAATATTGGGTGGAAACTTGTTTTCTATGTTCACAGGGTAGCTAGAGGTGTGTCTTTTAATACCACCTGCCTGCTGAGTGTCTTCCAGGCCATCACCATCAGCCCCAGGAGCTCCAGGTGGGCAGAACTGAGAGGGAAAGCCCTGAAGTGCATTGGGCCCTCTCCCATCATTTTCTGGGTCTTGCACATGCTGCTAAACATCAGAGTTCCTATGCTTGTGGGTGACAAAAGGAACAACAAAACCATCACAGACACTATAGATTTTCAGTACTCTTCAGCTCTGAGTCCTGACAAAAACAAACACTCCATTTTTGTGGCACTGACATTATCACATGACATTTTGTGTTTGAAACTTATGGTCTGGAGCAGTGGGTCCATGGTTTACATTCTGCACAGCCACAAGCAGCAAACTCAGTATATTCACAGACACAAAATCTCATCAAGATCTTCCCCTGAGACCAGAGCTTCTCAAAGCGTCCTCATCCTGGTTTGTGCCTTTGTATCCTTCTATGCCCTGTCTTCCATCATGTATGTTTGGTTTTCTCTTTATGATAGAGCAGCGTGGTGGCTGGTTAAAACCTCTGCCATAACTGATATTTGTTTCCCTGCTGCTAGTCCCTTCATTCTCATCACCCGTGGACAGCATGAATGCGGGCCCAAGTGGAAGAAGTGACCACGCATCTCACCTCATCAGACATGTGAATCAGTCTACTTTACGTCTGATACTGCATGCAGGCATCTAGTGCAAAGCAACAAGCACAAATAAGAACCCATTTTTCTGCAGAGGTAGGTGTAAAATGATAAAGTTATTCTTAAAAACAATAGTAATTGAGGGCAATTCTAAAGGAAATACTTTTTAATATTTATGGTTAACATAATTTTGTTTTGTACTTGGAGGATTTTGACTTCCTTAACCACTGTCTTTCTTTCTGTCTGGCTTGCTATCTTCTTTTTTCCCCTCCATGTTTGTTTTCTGTATGGAATGTTCTCTACCAGTCGCAATTAATTAAAATTTTAAACTTAGTTGTGTTGATGTCATATACATGTAATATATATGTAATATTTTATATATATCTATTACTACACATTTAGCAAGTTTTGAGTTTTGAGTCTCTTTATAGTTTTTTAGTTATTTCCTCTTCATTAAACTTTTGGATTTCTGTCATTTAATTATGTATGTCAGATCCAGGTTTATGTTTTGTACTTTAAGTACAACTCATGACTGTATTATTTAAATAATTATTTTAAAATTCATTATTGTTTATGACAGCTATCTATAATTATGTTTTCAGGGCTGGAGGTACAGCTCAGTGGGCTAAGTGCTTGCCGCTGAGCACTAGGGCCCTGAGTTCGATCCCCGGTCCCGGAAAAAAAATATATAATTATGTTTTCAAAGACCTTATTTTATTATAATAGTTTTGTCCAGTTTGGAGCTGTAACCCGTGGTAGACCCCTTGCTTGGCCCCTTTAAGGTCTTGGCTTCAGTCATCAGCACTGCAAAACAAAATGTAGTCATGGGACAAATCAAGAGCTCCAGAACGCAATCATTAACTTTTAAGGTACTGCACTATGTCATGATTAATGTTAAAAAATCTTTAATGAGCATAACTGGATGTACTTTGAAATGAGTACACACAAGACACCATCTTGAAAATTAGTGTCAGTCAAATTGGAATCTATCTGTAATCTTGTCAATTTGAGTAGAAAAGCTCAATTTCAATCTGTGAACAGAAGAGAAATGCAATAAATCTTTACTTTGGTAATGAATGTTTCCTGTAGATTGTGTGTTTTCTTTGATTTCAAGTTTCCATTCAATGAAAAGGTCTAAGTTTTGTGAAGTGTGTTACCAAAGGTCATTGATGTATTCAGACCCTTTGGACACTGCAAATAGTCTGCTCCTTCCATGTCTGCTCCCTCTTCCCTCCCACGATATGAGGAGCCCCTATGCGTGTAATCATCACACGGTTGGTACTGAGAGCCTTTTGAACACCAAAATCTTTACCAAAAATTACACATCACCTCCAATACATCCTTCTTAACCTGTGTTCACATTTTTGCTTTGCTCTTCTTCCTCTTGTGATAATAGTACATAAGATCTAGCATCATGGCACACTTTAACTTGAACAGTGTGATGTTTCTCATCATATAACATACAACACTCTTCAGAACTTGTATTGCACAGCTTTCTAAGTTTTAGTCAGGATCTGCTGACCCTCCATCTACTCAAAATCAGTATTCTCTCCTGTTCTGTTTGTGTATTCTACATCCATATGAGATTACATAGCACTTTTTAAAAATTTCTGTCCCAGGTTCATTTTGCTTAGTGTAATGTCTTTAAATTGCATTATGTGTTCGTCTGTTACAGGGTTTTGTCTTCTAAGGCTGGATACTAATCAATTATAAATGTAGAACCAAATTTTCCTTATCATCTTTGCTTCAGTGACCACATGGATTTCTTCCTTGTGTTGATTATTGAGAATTATGTTTAAATGAAATTGGAAAACTCTTTGAGGTCCAAATTTTCATCCCTTTAGATATACACCAAGATCCTGGGTTGCTGCATCGAATGACAGGATCATTTTTTTTAATTTTAAAGAAAAATCTCGCTACTTTCCCATAGCAGCAACTCTGATGTAAATACCCCACACAAGTGCTATCTTCTCCAATCTGCTGGCTCCTCTGTGTTCCTGTGCTGACTCTTCCTGTTTTGGGAAATGTCATTTTTATTCTGTGTGTGATTGGTTAGGAGAGGAACAAAACCTTCACAACGACTATGGGTTCTATTCTTCTGTTCATCCTGGAAAGCCTGGAGAGTCCCTGCTGAGGGGGCTACCCTCACTCCCCACTGTTCTGTGTGCTGTTCATAACCTGAACCAGTAATTTCAAAGTCTTTATTCTTTAATAAAACAAGAACAAATTATGCATTCATGGGAACAATCTGTCCCCCAAATCCTCCCCTGAGTCCTGAGCCAGCAAATCCCTCATTCCCTCTACACCTTGAGCTATGTCCACACTCTTTCTATTTTCACTACTGTGGAAGAATCAAAAATTATATACGCCTCTTTCAATGTGAAGTCATCCATGAATTCTTTCATGATCTCTTCCTGTTCAAAAGTAAGGACATTGGACCTGAGGCATAAGCATCACTAGAGAGATCATCAGAAATAACATAACAAAATAACCCATCGAATCACTTCCTACACATTAGTAAGACTGACGTTCGTTATTTTACATGTCAAATGAGATGAATAGACTTCTAGTCACCATTTCATTTCCATCTGGAGTATGTATACAATTGATCCTGTATGGTGTGAACCGACCACTCATGAAAGCATATTACCTGTACTGGCTTTGATGATCCCATGCCATTCTCTTTCCACACACTCAGATAATAGAAAATTTTCCTCTATTTAAAAAACCTATTTTGAATAATTCAGTTCATTCATCTATAGAAGAGCAATTTCCATGTCTTGGCAAATAAAGAACTCTGGACTTGGACTCATAGTAAAAGAATTAATTTTCTCCATTTTCTGATGTCACAAAGGTGGCTGTGGAATCCTCTGGAAAGAGAGGAAAAGCCTGGATCCTGTTCATGGTTCTTTGTTTAGGGAGGTGATGTTGGAAAACCAGAGGAAACTGCTCTCGGTGGAGGAGAATATCTGTGTATCCCTTCTTGACGGGAAGCTCAAGATTTAATTGCCTTCTTTCACAGAACATTTGGTACCAGCTTATGCTTTGCATGGCTGAGTTTCATAACCCTGATTTAAAATGAATAAAACTGGGAGTTCCTACCTGTACAAAAGAACAATTTGATGATTTTGTATTGTTCCTACTTTTTCCATTCCAAAGTGATAAAGATCCAACAATCTAGATTAGTGCTAGCTTCAGAAATGCAGTAGAATATAATGTTTTGGCCCTGAATTTAAAGTTTTATTTCTACCTTTTTGGGAGGATTCAGTAAAAATTGAAAGTCAGGCCCAAGATTCGCACACAAAAAATACTTCTTTAGTATTGTAAAGAGTTGGCCAGAGAATCTATTTGGGAAATAACTTTCTAGAGTCTTCTGTTACATTCTCTCTTTTCTCTGGAGAACAGTGTCGTGTCTGAAATCCATGTACTTCCTACAACCTCCCCAGCAAGCTATAAGACTTTTTCTAATAAACAGTAATTTTTTCTCTAAGTCACACCTGGTTACACATTGCAGAAAAAAGAAAACAACCCTAGAATATGAATAGAGTGGACAGGAGCCAGGTAGCCAGGTAAGCAGGGATAAATACAAAAGGATTCAGGTGTGAGAGCCAAAGGTCAGGGAGTAAGCCAGACCTGAAATGTAGTTTGCAGCACTCTGTTCCTTTGAAAATGATCCATGAGAAGTGTAGGTTTATTTCTCCTGCTATCATAGGGGGAAATACACTTCCCTGTATGCACTGCAGATTTCCAAGTTCAAGCATTTTCTTGTACAAATGTTATCTTGAAGAAGTTTGTCCAATATCACTTCAATATTTCAGTACATAAGTTTGTTCCCAGGGCACTTTATGAATGATTATGGTGCAGATGTGTAACATTTTCCTTGTACACAATGCAGTCTAACATCTGCTCCTCTTGGGCACAGAATCACAGTTAAAAATTAGTTTTTGAAAAAGACCGCTCTCAATAAACATGTACAGTTATAGGGTTTTGTAGGTTAAAGTTAGTCTCACTCTTGGTTTGTAATTCCGTATTTCTGTGTTCAATTTATTAAGAAGGTTTTTTCAAATCAGCAAGTTATGATTTTCAACTTTAACCTATATACATTATTATTTGAATGACTATTTCAACAGTGTACAATTTAAAACAATGTGAGGTGAAAATAAATTAGGAACCAGACACATGTATATTACCAAAGATTTTATGTCTGGTTGCCTGTAGAAATGTCATGCTGTCTTGTTCTTGGATTCTACGCTTTTTTTCTTGCTTGATATGGAATCCTATCTAGGGCACTATTCACAATAATGTCTTCATCAGCACATATTTATTGATCAGTCTATACTGTCTTGTGCAAGAGAAAGTCTTTTGGGATTTGCAAATGTATCTTATAAACTTATACAATTCTGTATTTACAGGTATTTATAAATTCTAACTGTGGTCAGAACCAAATGATATAAAAATTTTCATCTTAAATATTTTAAGAATTTGTATGTTTTTAAACATATTGAAATTGTTGTGTTTAAAAATTAATTTGTATCCTTCCAAATGAAATACAATGTTTTGGATATATATTATTATATATAAAAATATATTTAAGATAAGTAGCTATGGGTAATATCAAAATTTATGATATTCTGATAAGCCAATAACATAATTAAATGCAAGAAAAATATAATCTAATAGATGATGTAGTAAATGGACAATGACCTTGAGTGGAAATTTCTTTCCAATGACTCAGAAAATACCCATGTAAAGGCTTTCAACATCACTAACAACCAGGGAAAAAAATTGAAGACTGAACTGCAATAAGATACAAATTTTCTGCTGTTAGGAAGGGTGTTATTAAGACAAGGGACGTTAAGGGATGATGAAGTTTTGGAGGGAGAAAAAACACCCCTAGGGTGCTATTGATGGGGAGGTCAGTTCTTGCAAATATTATGGAAAGTAGTACAACATTTTGACAAACGGTAAAATTCCTACCATATGATCCAGATATTGAACCTCTTGGTATTTATGCAATTAAATTTGGAGATGAATGAGATGTCTGCTGTCCAACATACTAGCAAAGATAAGGGAGCAATACAAATGTCATTAAGGAACAGGCGCACAAAGTGTACAATGGACATATAACTAATACTCAGGCTTAATACAGTGTGGAAAAGGACCTTCTATAGTTTACCTTTCTATGTACTATATATGTGACTTTGAGCCTAAACAACCATGTGATTGTTTCCAGAGGAAGTCTAGCAAAAATATTAGTGTAAAAGCAAAGGAAAGCAGGACCTCAGTCCCTGTGGAAAGCTACTGGGACTATACTAAATGTTTTGCCGAGATATGTCTGAAGGAATGATGACATGATGGCTAGCTAAGTCAAAGTTCAGTTCCTGGAATAATTAAACTGTGTTGCCTTCACTAATCCTGTTAATGATTCCTCCCATTTCCCTGTTCTTACATTTTGTAAGAATTCTAATAAAAGGCTATAGACAACTGTAAATAAGCCTTCAGTCCTACAGGCCGTAGCCCCCTGACCCCATAACATTTTCTCTCTTGTTTTTCTTGTCATGCACCATAGCTCATTCTCAGGATCTCTCACCCCACAGAGAAAGCAACTTTTTACCAGTATATTGGCATGCCTAGCAAGGACCTATGTATGAAAGTAGTCTTGAACACTTCGGAAAGGGAATTCAGTGCTCAGCAGAATATATTCAAGTTCTAAAAACTGCTGAAGAGCTCAGGGATAAAAGTAAAACCACAGGCTTTAAAAAAATTTATTTTAAAAATAAAAGAAGGAAAACATTAACAAACAGACATCCATTTACAAAATAGCATAATAACAACACAAGCATTACAAAGTTACAGACAAAGTAGTAGGAAATTATCAATGGTTGTTGTATTACACATTGATATCTTCAAAGTGGTTTCTCAGGAGAACAAATACAGACATGCAAGTCTGATCAAACAATTAATCATTAACTGTTCCTTTTAGTAAAGTGATAGAAGTCAGTAGCACGACTCTGCTAGCCGTCCTGTGTATACTTACATACATAATTTCCCTTTCTTTCCTTTCTCCTTTCCCTCACCCCAGTTGCTCTTTACTTTTGAGCATGTTCCATTCATTTCACAATGTCTGTCATACATCCTAATTTCTTTTTCTTTCAGATTCTTACACTGGTAAAACAATACATTGCCTACACATGGAGGTCTTATTTATTTCACTTATGCGTATGGTCTCTAATTGTGACCATTTACCTGTAAAAGTCTCGAGTTTACCTTTCTTTACAGCTGAGTAATATTCCATTATATAAAAGTACCACAATTTTTTTATCCATTCCTCAGTGGAGGGACATTTAGGTTGCTTCGACAATACAAATTGCACAGCTATCAACGTGGATGCACATATATTGTTAATTTGATTTGCAAATGTGGAACCATCCCTGCATTCCTGGAATGAATCTGATTTGGTCGTGATGTATGATTTTCTTGATGATTTGCTGCATTTTATTTACTAGTATTGAGTATCTTTTCATCTATATTGATTAGGGAGATTGGTCTGTAGTGCTCTTTTTGGTTGGGTCATTCTCTGGTTTGCGTATCAGTATAATGCTTGTTTCAAAAAATGAGTTAAGGAGAACTGGTTCCTTTTCAATTTCATTGAAGAGCTTGAGGAGTGTTGGTATTAAACCTTCTCTAAATTTCTTGTAAAATTCTTCTATCAATCCATCAGGGCCTGGGCTTCTCTTTGTTGGTAAGTTTTTAATCACATTTTCAGTCTCATTAGTTGATATTGGGTTGTTCAGGATTTTTATTTCTTCTGGACTCAACCTTGGTAATTCGTACATATCTAGGAATCTGTCCATTTTTTCTGAGTTTTCAATCCTATGGGAGTAAAGATTTTCAAAGTAGGCATTAATGATCTTCTGAATATCTGTAGAATCTGTAGTAATGTCATCCTTTTCATTCCTTATTGCATGAATTTGAGTTCTTTCCTTTCTCTTTTGATAAGGTTGGCTAGGGGTTTATCAATTTTATTTATTCTTTCAGAGAACCAACTCTTTGATTCACTTATTTTTTGTAGAGTTTTCTTCATCTCAATTACATTAATTTCTGCCCTAAGCTTTATACTCTCCTCCCTTCTCTGGGCTTTGGGCTTGACTTGTTCTTCTTTTTCTAAAAATTTGAGGTACAGCATTAGGCTATTTATTTTTTCTCTTTCTGATGTCCTTATGTGTGCATTCACTGCTATAAATTTCCCTCTGAGGACTGCTTTCATTGCCTCCCAGATTCCAGTAATTTGTATGTACATTTCCATTTGTTTGTAGGTACTTTTTACTTTCTTCTTTAATTTCTTCTGCGACCCATTGGTTGTGCAGGAGGTTGTTGTTTAATTTCTAAGTGTTTATGGAGTTTTTGGAATTCCTTTTGTCATTAATTTCCAATTTCATTGCACTGTGGTCAGATAATATACATGGGATAACTTCAATAATTTTGCATTTAGGTAGGTATGCTCTATGGGCTAGAATGTGGTCTATCTTATAGAAAGTCCATGTGCAGCTGAGAAAAATGTGTATTCTGATGTTGTGGGGTGGAACAATCTGAATACACCTAAGTCTATTTATTCGCAGCTTTGTTTCAGATCTGTTATTTCTTTGATGATATTTTGTCCAGTTGATCTGTCTGTGTCAAAGAGGTGTTGAGGTCCCCCATCACAATAGTGTTATTGATTATACGGGTTTTCATGTCTGTTAAGATTTGTCTTCAGAGCTCTGCCTGGCCCCTGGGGCATGCCAGGCACTCAGTCCCACCCCTGGGGCATGCCAGGCACTCTGCCTGGCCCCTGGGATGGCCCTGAAGACTCACCTGAGCCTATAGACCCGGACATACTGACAGAGCCTGCCAGGCCGCTGTATAACCCCACCTACCTGACCAGACACTCAACAGCTGTGAGGGCTTGCCAAAGGGTGCTTCTCTACCTCCTGCCATAGCAATTTGTGTACACCCACATATTATACAGCATATTTAGAAGCAGCCAAGTTTCTTCCCAAAGTAAGAGCATGAGGGAGTAAATAAACCAAAAGTGCAGTTATTATCAGTGGGAAGACCACTGACAGGGTGGTAGAACAACGGAGGTGAAATGGAGAAAATTGATTAATTGAACAAGCCATCATCTATATAATTGAGTAATAAAGACAAAGGTAACATTATGAAATGAAATATCCAGTGGTAACCCCCTACTATTTTCTCTGTAATTTGGTATTTCCTTTATTGTTTTTGTGTTAACAAATGCAAAGATCACACTATGTAATACAGCATTCAGGGATGGTTCCCTACTGTCTCCTCTGTAATTCAGTATTTCCTTTATTGATTTTGTTATAACAAATACGAAGATAACATTATGTTCTACAGCATCCAGTGCCAATTCCCTAGTATAGGATCCTTCTCTATAACTTGGTATTTTCTGTATTGTTTCTGTGTTATTCTGGGTTCTTTTGTCTTAAAAATAAAAATTTTAAAAAAAGATTTGTCTTAACATTTGATGCTGCAATATTCGGTGTAGAATATTGCACTGAATGTTTAGAATTGTTATCTCATCCTTTTACAGTTTTCCCCTAACAAGTATGTAGTGACGTTCTTTATCTCTTTCGATTGCTCTCAGTTTAAAGTACACATTGTCTGCAAACAATAGCTACTCCTGCTTTTTTCTGGGTTCCTGTTGCATAGAGTATTGTTTTCCATCCTTTGACTTTTAGTCTATGGATTTCCTTTTGAGTAAAATATGTTTCCTGTATACAGCATATTGTGGGATTTTGTTTCTTAATCCACTCTAAAAGTCTATTTCTTTTGGCTGGTGAATTGAGGCCATTTACACTATGGTTATAACTGATATGTCCTGGTTTATCATTGTCATGTTATTTACTTGCTATTTTTTTCTTATATTTTCTACCTGTTTACTTGTTTGCTCTTCTTGAAGGTTCCTTTCTATTGTTCTTAAAATTGTGGTCATTATCTTCTATTGCTAGAATGTCTTTTAGTGCTTTTTGTAAGGATGGTTTGGCACTCATGAAGTTCTTCAGTTGCTCTTTCGTGGAAATATTTTATTTCTCTGTTAAACTTGAAGGATAGTTTTGCAGAATACATCAGTCTTGGTTGGAAGTTGTTTTGTCATAGGACCTGTAATGCTTCACTCCAAGCTCTTCTCAATTCGATGGTTTGTGTTGACAAGTCTGCTATGATTCTGATGGGCTTTCCTTCAGAGGTGATCTGCTTCTTTTCTCTAGCAGTTTTAATATTTTTCTCTTTTTCTGGAGATCTGGGATATTGATTATTATATGTCTGGTGTAGTTTTATTATGTTTATGACTAGTAGGAGTTCTATATGCCTCATTTACTGTATCTCAGGTTCTGTTTCCATGCTTGGGAAATTTTCAGCTATTATTTCTGCAAATGTTCTTTCTATGTCATTTGTGTTGCCTCCTGCTGTTTCACTGACTCCTATTACTCAGGCATTATTTCTTTTGACTCCATCTTGCAGCTGTTGGATTGATTTTTCCTGGATCCTTGTTGATTTTAAGAGAACCTTCCTTTCATTATTGCTAGCTGCCATGCTGTCTTTGAGATCTGAAATTCTATCTTCAGCTTCATTCAAGCAGTTTTGCAAGCTTTGAGTGGAAGTTTTGATTTCCTGGAAGTCTCTTTGAGTCTGTTTCATGTGCTCTAATTCATTCCTGTATTGCTCATACAATGTTCCCATCTATTGCCTATGTTCCTCTAGTTTTGTATCTGTTTCCTCTCTAGGTGTGTGGAGCATTTCTTTCATTATTATTGTCATTTCATTTTTTTGCCTGAGAGATTATGTCTGATCTGATCTCTTCTATGACCTGATGGAGTTGTTCTTTACTTCCATTGCAATCATTTCAAGCATTTCAAGTGTTGTGTTTACCAAGTTCTCCTATGTCAGTGTCTCCTGAACTTGTTCTGAATGGGGTGGAGCTCTGAGATTGTGTTTTAGCCCTTCATCTTGTCATGTTTGATGCTGCAGGCAGAATACTCAGTCTCCCTCTTCTCTGGCAGTTCAGCAAAGGTTACAAGTGTCCCTAGGTTTTCTAGTGGGCAGGCCTGCCCCTCAGTGTTCACTGAAATGTGCTGCTTAGCCTGGGGTTTTCTAGTAGATGATGAAGTGTACTTAGTTCTGCCAGGTCTCAGACACAAACTGTGATGTCAGTGGGTGCAAGATGTTTTGGTCCAATGGCCCCTCACAGTTCAGGGCACGTGTATGACCCAGAATCCAGTTGCACTGGTGGTGCAGTCTCAGGCCAGTGGTCTTGTGATCCCAGGCAGTTCAGGATACAGGCAAAGCCCAGACATGAACTGCAGGGTCAACAGTTTATGGACCACCTGATTTCGTGTCTCCTGTCAGTTCAGAACATGCATAGGATCCAGACATGGACCGCCCTAACAGTGATCACAGACTGCCGGTGCACATGACCCACTGGAGGGCAGGGTACAAGTGAAGCCCAGACCAGAACCACCATCTCAGCAGCCCCTGGAGCACTGCGCCCAAACCTCACTCAGCACTGGGAATGTACAGGGAAGGCGCACATCTGAACCCAGGTGAGAACAGTTCACAGGGCTTCTGAATGAGGATCTCCTGTCTGCACCAGAGGCACAGAGGGTGGAGACTCAGACTGTAATAGCAGCAGTGCTATGAGTTGCCCACTCTGCCCCCAGAAAATAGATGGGAAATACCTGGTTCTCCTTGCAGCATTCAGCTGGGAACCATGCCATCAGCTGGTCGCAGCCTGCCTGATTCTGCTTCTCCACTCAGTGCAGTCCACGGAGAGGAGAAAGGCATGGGTCACACCAATAGTGATCACCATCTGTGTGTTCGCCCACCTGGAGGGCAACACGCAAGTCTCCAGCACCATTTATTAAAGAGGTTATCTTTCTTCCAGTGAGTTTGTTTGGCCCCTTTGTCAAAGACTAGGTGGCTGAGTTTGTGGTCGTGGCTGCATCTTCCAGTCTGTTCCATTGATCCTCTGGTCTGTTTTTTTAGCCAGTGCCAAGTTGATTTTATTACTGTATCATTGTAGTGTAATTTCGGGTCAGGGATTGGAAACCACAGGCTTTTACAGAATTGTTTG
Source organism: Dinomys branickii (assembly GCA_004027595.1). Classification (NCBI taxonomy): domain Eukaryota; kingdom Metazoa; phylum Chordata; class Mammalia; order Rodentia; family Dinomyidae; genus Dinomys; species Dinomys branickii. The sequence goes on along the minus strand of PVLD010016023.1, from coordinate 19,017 downwards.
CTGTGATATGAAAAATTGTTGCTGGTTTAAACCAAAGGGACATAACATTTTAAATTTAAAGCAATGGAGATTGTTCATGAAGGTTCTGAAACACACTTATCAGCACAGGAATCCTATTCTTTACGTGTTTGGTTCTTGCGTCATTTGATAAGCAAGGCTTTAGAACTCATGCACTGTGGATCAGAACAGCAGATCTTGCAGGATGTGAGACATTAACAGGGCAAAGACAGCTCTGATTCCAAATCAGATGATAGTTCTCCTGAGGAGACTCTACTGCTTCAGGGTGAGGGAACTATTACAGATAATGAAAGAAGGTATGGCTATTTTGGAAATCTTTCTGCTACACTAAAACCTACCTTACCCAAAGTTGACCATAGGAAAAAGAAGTCAGATTTTCCTCCATCTCCTTCTTTGTCTCTCAAGTATATCCTCTACAGCCCTCAGCCACAAGTCTAACCCTTTTATGGATGCACTTCAGATAACCATTCAAAAACCATTACCCATGATGACAGCCATAAAGGCTTTTGCTCAAGCAAGGCAGGAAAATGATTTAGATGCTTATAAGGCCTTTGTACATTACCCAGTAACAATTATTCAACTACCAGGTGATCAGGAAAATACCCAAGGTTATGTTTAATATGATCATGCTCCATTATCTTTTAAAACCATTAAAGAATTGAAGGAGTATTGTGTTTTATTCAGAGTGAATTCTCCTTATATATTTGGGTCAACTTCAGGGCTAGCTCAGTCTGACCACTTAATTCCATGAGACTAGATACACAGTTTTCAGTTCAGCTGAATTCCTTCCATTTAAAACTTCGTGGAAAGATGAGGTAGAATTAATGTCCTGCCACAATGCCCGTGCTGATCCAACAGTCCCTATTTCTGCAGATCAACTCATGGGTTCAGGTGATTGATTTGGCATTAATTGACAATGTGATAATAATGCAATTGTCCAGACAAGAATATGCTGTTTCCAAGTATGGCCAAAGATTGCTTCTCCTGGCCAAACTGTTCCACCTGTGCTTAAGGTCATTCAAAATGGTAATGAACCTCATGTAGAATTTATAGCTAAATTAAAAAGAAGTACTTCAAAAAACAGTGCTGCAACCTCTTTGAGAAAATTATTATTACAAATGTTATCTTATGACGATGCTATTCAGAATACAAAAGCATCTTATGGTCATTTAAATCTTAGGACACCACTTCAGATAAGTACATAAATCTTGTCAAGATAAAGGATCAGAAGCTCTTAAAGTGGGATTGCTTATAGCAGCTTTAAAAGGAACCAACACTTTCACTCTGAAGAATATAAAATGCTTTGGATGTGGCAAAATAGGGCATATGAAAAAGGATGTAGGTCAGTAAAACAAAGAACCAAGAATCAGATAGAACAGAAGCCTTATGCTTCAGAAAATCCTTTACGGTCTAAGAACTGTCCTCGATGTGCAAAAGGATGGCACTGTGCTAATCAGTGTTGATCATAATATCACAAAGCAGGCAATCCTCTGATATCCTCCAGAAACTTCAGTCCAGGCCCAGCTGGGGCCCAAGGACAAACAACATGGGGGCTCATCAGGCACTTTCAGTCAACAGTGGCTATGACCATGCTCCAGCACAATCAATGATCTCTTTGCAGCCAGCAATGATAGCACAGTACTAGATATCCCCTCCATGGAAAATGTTGTTATCCCTTGCTTTGGAGTTCAAAAGCGTACAAATGGGATTTATGGGACTCTATCTGGTGGATCTGTTGGTTTTCTTGTGGAAAGAAAAAATTTGACTTCTAAAGGGATTATAGTACAAATGAGGGTGATAGACTCTGACTATAAAGATGATATTCAGGTTATGATGCAAACCTTATAACCATATCAAATTCAATCAGGAGAGTATATAGCCCATTTATTTCTCCTTCCATATACAAAATGTCATGGTGCCCCTGTAGATTGGATGGGAGGTTTCAGAAGCACAGGGAAAAAAGTTTTTTTGACAAAGTTTCATAGAGAACAAAAGACTTGAGTTATAGTTAAAAATAGATGGAAAACTTTTGGGAGATTGGTAGATACAGGTGCAAATATGACTATAAATTCTTGGCAACTCTGGCCTAAACTTTGGTCTACTGTGAAGGTACCTGTGATTTTCTCTGGTATTGGAACAATGACAGATATTCACCAAAGCTGTAACATTCTTCAAATTACTGGTCCAGAAAGACAAATAGGTTCTTTAAACCATATGTTGCTGATATAGCAGTGAATTTATGGGAAAGAGATTTGTTAATGGAGTGGAGAGCATGTGTTAGCATTCTATATATATCATCTCAGGCCAAGAATATGATGTCCCAAATGCATTATAATCCTCATGAAGTTGAAAATTGTATACAAGCTCCCGTCATTTCCAAAGAGAGACACAGTCTAGGATATCCAAATTTAGAAGAGAGGCCACCACAGTGAAGGGCTTTACTTTACCTTTAAAATTGATTAAGCCAATTTGGATTGAGTAATTGAAACCAATTTGGATCCAATTTTTCCTTCTCCAAAAGAAAAGTTAGAAGCTCTAAGATCTTCAGTACAAGAGCAATTGTCAGAGGGACATATTGAAGAATCTACTAGCTTCTGGAATTCCTCAGTATTTGTTCTTAGAAAGAAATCAGGTAAATGTAGAATGCTCACAGACCATAGAAAAATTCATGAGGATATTCAACCCATGAGCATATTATAGTCTGGACTCCCCGCCCCTGTCACGACACCAAAGAATTGGAAGTTAATCATTATAGATGATGGTGAACTCAGCGTTCTCTAGATAAAAATTGGTGACTCAAGTAGCAAACATTCAACGCGCAATGCTATTAATGAGAGATCAATTAGTTTGTAAAAACATTTATAGCTTAAATGTGATGGAATAGCTCTTCTTTCTGTGATACTCCTCATCACCAAAATAACACTCTTTTCCCTTGGGAGAATGTCAAAAAACATTTAAAGAATCAAGGAAATTTATATTTCAATATTAGAAATTTACAGAAAGAAATATTTGAGAAATTGAACGACAAACTAGAATTGCTTCAAGGAACTGATTTGTTGCAAGGCATGGTTGAAGGAATAGCATATTTGAACCCTGTAAAAACAATTACAACTTTTCCAAACACTTACCATTGTTTTATATGGTATTATACCCATTGTTTTATATGGTATTATAATTTTCTTTGCTTGATACTTTTTCTAGGCTAGCAATATTCATCCAGAAAATGGCAGGAAACAAGAAGTACAATCACAACCTTCTTATCAGTACTTCAAAGGATTGCACCAAAACAAAGAGGGGGAAATGTGGAGGACACTCTGTAGTTTACCTTTCAATGTATTACCTGTGTGGAATTTTGAGCCTGACCAAGCCATATGATTCTCTGTTTCTGAAGGAAGTCTAGCAAAAGCATTAGTGTATAAGGAAATGAAAACAAGGCCTTATTCCCTGTGGAATGCTGCTGGGACAATGCTAGACGTTTTGCTGAGATATGTCTGAAGGAATGATGACATGATGGCTAGCTAAATCAGAGTTCAGTTCCTGGAATTGTTAAACTATATTCCTCTCATTAATATTGTTAATGATTCCGCCCATTTCCCCTGTTCCTGCTTTCTGTTAGAGAATCCTAATGAAAGGATTTTGATAGAGAATAAAAGGATTCTGTTAGAGAATCCTAATAAAAGCATTTTGATAAAATGTAATTGGGGCTTCAGTCCTAGAGGCTGTAGCCCCCCAATCCGATAACATTATCTTTCTTGTTTTTCTTGTCATCTGCCACACCTCATTCCCGGGACCTGTCACCCCACACAGAAACCTACTCTTCCCCAACAGCAGAGAAGGAAATCTCACTGTTTTTAGAAACAAGGAATATCCTTGAAGACTTTATGCTAAGTAAAACAATGAAATACAAAAACAAATGCAGTGTGGTCTCACATTTTCATGGAATATAAAATGGCTCTAATAGAAGTAAAATGAGTAGTGGTTGCTAGGAGAATGGAGAAGGGGAAAAAACAGGGAAAATGATTGGAGAAAGAAGCATTTAGTTAGCCAAGATAATTACTTCAGATTACTAACTTGGCCTGTAATTGAAAAGATTGTATTTAGAACTGAAAAGGTGCCATGAAGATAAATATTACATTAAATGCTCTTTCTAAAAAAAAAAAAACAACCTGGAAAAATGGAAATCAAAACAAGGCACAGGGGTGAGGAGGCAGATATTGTAGGTGCAGAAACATTCGTGGCACTGATGTTGCTCTTTGGAAGGTCCTTCAATAGCAAGCATGCGGCAGCATTTTGGATCAGGTCCTCTCATCCGAGGAGGAAAGCAGGAACAGACGTTGCCTAGGGTATAGAATCTCCATGGTTTGAAGAATCTGAGTGAGGCAACAGTCCTTGGCCATCTCGTCACAAAATTGTAGTTTCAGGAGATCTCATTTTCAGGAATAGTTAAGGCAAAGGAATTGCACACACTAAACAGGAAATGATTATTGCCTCTAACAAAAGTCCTTACTTTCTTCCCATATACATTAAGATCACAGACAGTTTCACATTTGTATGACAATTGATTGCTCAAAATTACATGGATACATACTGTTCTCCAAATACAATAAAAATCTGGAAACTATGTATATAGATCAAGTCACAAGAAGCAATTTACAAGTTAATATTTATTGATAAATATAGTACAGTACAAGAAATTTTAAAATAATTATCAATGAACTAATTATGATACTGATGACAAAAAAATGTTTAAAAAAAGGATATGACATGGTGGGTGGTATCAAGGATACCAGTACACAGAGGGAAGAGAGAAATAAAAGCATTTTGATGAGATGAAGCAGAGTTAATATATTGCAATAAATGTATATATACATCAAATGACTTGAGTAAAAACAGAACAAATGTTTATATTAGTGAAGATAGCAGTGAAATGTATTTTACATAGAAAAGTAAATCAGATAGAAAATACTCAATAAACAAAATAAAATTATATAAAAATTAATATTAAAACAAGTTTCATTTAGTGTTACTGTCAATTATTATTAATTATAGCCATCTATGACTGTCTTATTTACATCTCCCTCTGCAATAAAATAGGCTCCGAACACTGCTTTCAGTTTGTGTAACATATGTACACCAGTACCTCATGAATGGAAGGCAGGTAAAGTACACATGTAATGAGTTGAGAAATCAGGTCACTTCTTCCAAATGAGCCTGGACACGCAGCATTCATAACTCACGAGAATAAAGGGGCTGACAGTAGGGAAACTGGCACTGATTATGGGAATGCTGTTGACCAGCCACAAAGCTGTCTTACCAGTAAGAGCAAAGTAAGCATGAAGGGCAGAGGACAGGGTGTAGAAGAACACAAAGGCACTCACCAGAGCAAGGATGTTTTGAGAAGCTCTGGTGTCAGCGGAAGATCTAGATGAGCTTTGTCTGTGGATATGTTGGACCCGCTGCTTGTGCAGGTACAGAGTAAGAACCGTGGAACCACTGGCCCAGATCATGAGATTTAAACACAAAATGTCATGGGATAATGTCATTGCAGCAAACACTGTGCCAGTATTATTCTCAGGAAGCATCCCTGAACAATACTGGAGATCTATGGTTTTTGTGAAGTTGTTCTTGTTCTTTTTATCAGTGACAAGAACAGGAAGTCTAATAGTTAACAGCAGCTGCAGCACCCAGCGGAGGATGATAGATTGGCCCTTGTAGGTCAGGGCTTTCATTTTCAACTGTGCCCAGATGGAGTTCCTGGGGCTGATGGTGTTGGCCTGGAAGACACTCAAGAGGCAGGTGGGGTCAATGGACACACTCCTGCCCACCCTGTGAAGATAGAAAACAAATTTGCATCGAAGATCATCAAGGAAGTGTTCCTTCCCAAAAGCTTCTATGGTCTCTGGGATCCCTCTGAAGAGAATAACTAAGAAATTGGCCACAATCAGGTGTCTGAGAAATAAATCTATTGGCCTTGATCTGTATCCACAGAAGTGGAGGAACATATAATTATATAAGAGTGAGAAATTCCCCATGGTTCCAACGACAATCTGGAAAAGAAATATTATCCCAAATTTCAAATCGATGAAAGTCAATCTCTTATTGTCCAGGACTTAGCATAAAGATGCAAAATACAGGATTCTGTAAGGAAAGACATATTTTGAATTCAGAAAATTACATTTAAAACATTTTACTCATCAGTAGCATTTCTTATAAATTTATTTCTAATGTGTATTTTCTTTTATCAAGGGTTTCCACTTCTAATATTTGGTCCTTGCAATTAATCACTTTCCTAGTACAACACTATCAGTTAAGAGATTTTCTTTTACCCAGATAGCTTAGCAAAACAGATCATGTCACTCGTGTAAATACCTACAAAGACAAGGTTTGAAACTGGCAGTCAGGTGAAAATAATACACTTATTCCTGTGCTGCAGTATCAGAGAGATATGGTGAGGGTCATTTGATATTCCAAATACAACATGTATAAGATTTTATATTTGATATCGGCTTAATGAATAAGTCTGATTGTGATAGTTTATACTATTGTGAAAATATTTTTTATGAAACAGTATTATGAATGAAGATTCAAAATATTGGTGGACTAAGCAATTGTTTATTATCAAATTAGATTTAATAAACACAAACCAATATTAAGATTCAGATGGAGAGAATGCTGTTTATGTATGCCTAACACAAATATTATAAATAACATGAGAGGTCTAGGTGCTGTATATGAACTTAACTGATGGAAATCACTATGAAGTGGCTCTGAGCAGAATCTAATATTAACCAATTGGCTTTTCATATTTACCTGTGAGTTTGTCTAAGGCCTATGCCCCTCGTCTGGAGATGGGAAGCATACTCATAGTAAGTGAACCTCTGTGAGACCCTGGTCCTGACTGAGGCATATAATGGTGACTAAGGCCAGGATGCCTCAAAGAACAAGACAAGGCCACAGCTAAGGACAGACAACTCCAACCTCTGTTAACTATATAAAGGCTGTAGCTCTAGGCATCTCACTCCAGGATGGAGAACGTTCCTGGAGATAACATAGTTCTCCTAAATTAATATAAAGTCTTACTTGGAGAAGCCTTTGGGTGGTCTTCAAAGGTACTCAAACGACCCTGCCATTCAAGGCAGAGTGCTGACTTTCTTCAGTATTTCCCACCTTGGTTCTGATAACTAAATGAATATGGGCCACCCAGAGAAGATCTTTGTCTTGGCCCCAAGAGAACCTCAAATTCTGTTAGAGAGTTTTGATTCTCCTGGAGCTCTAAACTCATACCACTTGACTCATTCATTTAAGCCTTCGCCCTCCATTCAGTTATGGGCCTGATCAGTCTGCAATAATGATGGGATAATATTAGCTTGATACTTAAGTAATAAAATATGATAGACACTAAATGTAACTGTGTATTTTGTATTTGGAGGAATAAAAATATGGTGATGTGTGATTTCTGAATAATGTAAAATACAAGATAAGCATGAAATCTGCATTGGTATTGTAGAAAGGTGCACCACAGCATGAAGATGGCATTTGATTTTACAACTTGACACCATTTCACAAGGCTCACTTGAGTCTGGAACAGTTTTACCTCCTTCATTGTTCTGCAGTTCACATTCCTTAATTATTATGTTAACTTTTCCTGGAAACTCTCCTTCTTTAACTTTATAAAGTTCAATTTTCCCACCTTGATGAATAGATTACAGAATTTTCAGGGATATCTAAATATTATCTCCATTAAATGTGTCAAACAACACTAAGAGAGAACAAACTGAGCTTTCAGTTCTTCTCTAGAGAAATTTGTGTAGACGGATGCAGCACTGTACAAGCCAACAAGCATCTCGAGAACATAGACACAAAGCTTATTAGTGTAAATCCACACCAAAGTGAGGAGCAAAATAGAGAATTTAACCTATAGATATTGGTTGTGAAAACAAACCATTTTCACTGTAGCATAGTAACAAATAAAATGAGTTGCTTTCATTGAATAATTCCGTTAAAATTTAGTTTTGTTTTTATTTGAGATTGTTGATGAGTGATGTCAAATAGCGTTTGTAATGAATTTCAAATTTGTCAAGTGTTTTGTTTTATAAGTCAATGATTTAATGACCGTATTGCTATACAGATGTGCTGAGGGCTATGTAATATGCAGGACCTGTGCAGTGTCCAGGTCAGTTCAACAGGTATAGGGAGTGTACAGTATTTTTTTTTATTTTTTTATTTTATTTTATTTTTTTGTGGTACTGGGGATCGAACTCAGGACCCCGCGCTTGCTAGGCAAGCGCTTATTCCACTGAGCTATATCCCCAGCCGGGAGTGTACAGTATTAAAATGATGCCAGGAAGATTTGTTATTCTTTATGCTAGAAACAACAGTACAATATTACTTATGGTAAGAATCATTGAACAATCTCATTGAATTCCCTAAAATATGGTTTATGAAACACAAATAGATGGCCAATATAGTGCTAGAAAGTAAATCAGTATTAATTTTAAATCTTATAATTATGCATGCATTAACACTTGACATAACTAAAACTGTGAGCAACAAGCTGAGATTTGTAAGATATATTAAAGACATATCCAAAATTGAAATAAAAAATGTGTAAGAGCATAGCATTGTGTATTTTATAAACTCACATTTATAAACTCATATCATGAGAATTATTAAAAATCACTAATTTATCTCAGTGGGGATCACCCTGGTTTTCATTTCAGTCATTTGTGAGTCGGGTGGAATGTCTAAGACACTCATGTGTTCTTACTAGCTCATTCATGCTAGGGAAACTATTGCACATTTCTATATAGTGTTACACTGAATCAGTCTTCAACCTGAAGAACTATATTTTGCATTATGATCATAAATCAAGACTTCAGAAATACCTGTGTCTCTCACACTGTTTCAACCTGAAGTCAACACTTACCTCGCTAAAGCTCCACGTGACCACCATGCCTGGTCATGCTGCAAGAGTGCATGTTCCTCTGCAATAAAAAGATCTGTCACTCCGTGACCTCATCTCCCACAGAAGTCTCATTATTACTTCATTTTTGGTGCCAGTGACAACAGTGGCTTGGAGAATTGAGAACATTGTTGAAAAACGTTTCCAGTTGCTAATTACTAAAACCAAATGAGTTTGTCCTTAGCATCTCCAAAGAGACCATTGAAGTGTTTGGGAAAAGCTCCTCCTTTTCCTGACTCTGGAGGAAACAGGGTCTCAGATGCTGGCCAGAAGCAAACTCTGAGGTCGGACACTCGTGGGACTGCAGTGAGACTCCCATATCTCTCATCTGCATCCTCCCTGTGAAGTTTCTCTGCTGCACAGCAGAATACGCTTTGAGTTTTCTCTCTAAGTCACCCCGCTGAAATAAAAGTTATAAGCAGGGAAAGCAAAATAACAAAGAAAAAGTTTTCAAACTCTTACAGTAAAAGGAAGCATATGGCCCCAATACTCCACAACATTTCATTGATAATTTCACTGGAAGTCTAGAAAATAAGAAAATGTTGAAGGAGTATGTACTTTCTTCATTTTGAACACAAGTAGAAACAAGATGTACAAATAGAAAAAGTAACATTTGGCTAGGAGATAAGAGAGGTGCAAAAATGGAAGCAGTAGGATCCGACAGCTTAAAAAGTCATTCCTGCAGAGAGGAGTCAGTAGTTCTTGCTCAGTTCAGGAGCCCTGACTGCTGCTTGCTGTAGTCATTGACGCTGATGCATTGCGGAATATTTTGTAATTTGCGGTGGTTTCTCCTACAATGAGTTAATAAATGTAAAATATGAATTCACACCACATTTTTTATTTCACTACAAATAATTCCTCATTTGTTCACCTCCATTACTCAGCCTCCATCAGTGTACAAATCAAATATTTGACAGACCCTACTGTTGCCTACACTCACACCCACACAGACAGTGTCACACACACAACAGATGCAAAGACATACATATGCATGTACACCCACACATGTATACAGTCACACACAATTATATTCTAACACAGATGTGTTCTTACATGTACACTTCACTAAAAGTGAGCCTCCAGCCACAGACTAGTTAGGTAAAAATGCACACCCACCTTCTCATGACTCACAATGCCATTTGTTGATAGAAATTCATAGTCTCACTCTAAAAAACTGAAACTCAGAAGTCTGTGTATGTTTGTGCAGGTCTATAATCCCTGTATTCTAGGAGCCTAAGGCAGGAAAATTTCAAGTTAGACCTTGGCCTGGGCAGCATAATGATTGTAGTAGATCCTGTATCAAAACTAAAAAAAAAATTAAAAAGCCTCGGGATGTAGCTCAGTACAAATGCCCAAAGTTCAATCACAAGTATCACCATAAAACTTAATCAGACTCAGAGCTGGGGATTGAGTCCCCTCAACTACTGATATAAATAATTAAATACATTCACACACTCAGAGAGTCATAAGCATATGTGTCTTAATATATTTACTAATGAATGGTGACATTTCTATTCCTCTGAACTCTTCAAAAACTCGTAAGAATGTTACAATGCCCGGTGTGTAAAAACAAATGCAAACATTGTTAGTTGAGGTTTAGATATTTAGTACAAATGCAGCATGGCTGGGATAGTGACATTTCATAGAACTCTGACAAAGTGAGAGAGTGAAGAAGGAGAGATACGGAAAAGATGGAGGTTCAGAGACCTGCGGTGCATTAGAGTGAATTAGGGAACAGAATACAGAGTTTTAAACATCATGAAGTTGTTTATGTCACAGTGGGGTTAAAGTGCTCTGGGAGTTTAAGGGTGCTGGTGATGCTGTGTCCAAGGAAGGTAAAGATGCAGCAGATACGGGATTCTAGGAGGATCACAGTTTCAGGAAGTCAAGAGGAGAAAAAGACCACTGGAATGGTGAAGTAGGGATCACGCATGGGTCAACAGCAGGAGTGCATGAAAAGTGGAGGCAATTTACTCCCCATGAAAAGCTAAACATAGGAAGGTGGGAAGTGGGATAGAAGGCGGAGTGTATGGTGACCCATAGCTGAGACAGAAGTGAGAAGAGGAGCTGAGACTAGAGATGCTGCTGGACGAACAATGAGTACAGAGTGCTGATTCAGGCACAAGGTAATGAGGGGAGGTAAAATACTGAGTGTGTAAGTGCCAAAGCCAGGGGGGAAAGGGCACTGGTCACAGAACTGAGATTACGCAGGTGGTCATGGGGAAATGTGGACACCTGATGACTGAAGGAAGGTGTGTTTGAGGTAACACACACAGAAGTCATTGGAAATGGGCTGAGATTAGAGAAGAGGTATCTATTTTAGCTGAGGGTAAAGCAGGCAGAGGATGCAGTGTCCAGGGGAAAATGAATGGCCAGTGGTTCAACTGATATTTCTAGAGTGGGCAGAACAGGTGAAGCAGAAGGAAGCGGTTAAACAGGGTATGTGGTGGAAGAAGAGTCCAAAATTGTGGTGTGCAGGTGCACCAGGATGCAGGGAGAAGGTCTTGAGGTGGGGAAGATACACAGGTGTGAGAAGGAGTTCACAAGGAGAGTTAGGGGACAAGGGCAGCTGCAGCAGAGAAGGGGACGATGGAACAGTTGGGACCGACTGACCGAAGCTGATAAAATGTCAGGTTTGAGTACTTGTGGTTGATTAAGGAGGAGCCCGTTGTCTTGGTTACTTTTCTCTCTCTGCTGAGACAAAATACACTATGCCCAAAACTAAAGAAGGAAAAGTTCATTTAGCTTATAGTTTGTGGAGATTTCAGTGCATAATGAGCTGACTTCAATGCAGGGTGGCAGGGCACAGGGGCAACACTTCAGGGTGGGACAAGACAGCAAAAGCAGAAAGAGCAGAAAAGGCAGGTGGGAGAAAACCCCTTTTCCTCCCTTATATTGTGTGCTGGCTACGCATCCGAGCCCACACAATCTCTGGGCCTCCTCTTGCACCGGCTCAGGATGAGTACAAAGCAAGGACCCTAGGCCCCTGCTCAGCCACCTAGTTAACTTTCTAAACTTCCCAAACTGATACAATGAACAACAACTCAGACCAGCAAAAGTATGTGCTTTTCACCCCAGGATGAAGAACTGCTGAGTCACCTAGTCAAGCCTCTAGACTCCTCATGTTGACACTGTATTAACCATAACACCCCCACTTCTGATGCTGTCTGTGCGAAGCCTGCCAAGGGGAGGGAATGCACCCAGTGTGCAAACCTGTCTGACCACTCAGATAATTCTGATTATTTCTGCCCTTCATGGCCCTGAAACTTCTATGATCTTTTTTAATATTCTTGTGCTTCTCCTCGAACTTTTCCTGCCCTGTATAAAATTGAAAATCAAACCAAGGTTGGTGGTACATGTCTGTAATCCCAACAGTCAAGAGGCTGAGGCAGGAGGGTCACCGCATGTTCAAGGCCAGCTTGGGCTATAAAGAAATTCCTGTCTCAAAAAAGACAAAGGAAGAAAGGAAGGAAGGAAGGAAGGAAGGAAGGAAGGAAGGAAGGAAGGAAGGAAGGAAGGAAGGAAGGAAGGAAGGAAGGAGAAAGAAAGAAAGAGAGAGAGAGAGAGAGAGAGAGAGAGAGAGAGAGAGAGAGAGAGAGAGAGAGAGAGAGAAAGAAAGAAACGCAATTTAAACTTATAAGAAAATCTGTATGTCAGTTTGGAAAGCACTGCAACTTGAAACTTGGAGTTTTCCTATCCATGAACATAGAATGTCTCTGAAATGATTTAGTTTTTCTTTGATTTCCCTGAACAGAATTTTGTATTTTCCTTTCTAAGGATCTTGTGTGTACTATGTTATATTTATGAATGCATTTTTTCCTAAAAGTGCTTTGAAGTTTGATTCATATATTTACTTCTACATCTTCTTGATAGCTGGAACCATTTATCTCTAAATGTGGATGCTCCTTTTCTCTTGTGCTACTTTGTGACTTGAAGTCTATTTTATTTAAGCACAGATCCTTCTTTTTATGCATGGAAATTTTCTTCCACATCTTTATTTTCAGTTCATGGGTGTTCTTAAGACTAAGAAGAGTCTTTAATCAGCTACATTTATTTGGATATTATTTTTAATCTCCATTCAGCAAATTTATGTCTTCTGACTACTGATTTTATTTACTGACAGTGCAGTCATTGATATTTTCTTTTGTGATCCTTCATTCTTCTCTTCCTTCTTTAATTTGTGATTTGATGACTTTCTGCTAATGTTTTATTCCTTTCTCTATATTTGTGTATCTCATAATTATTTGCATTCTAACTAATGTGGCTTATATTTCACATTTTATAGAAGACTGCTTTACACTGCTAAGTACTTGTTATTTAAAAAGAATTGAGACTTTTCCCTCTCCCCATTTTCAAGTTGTTTGTTTGCAGCGCTGTACAGTCTTATTCAATTCAGCAGGGCTCCAAAGAAAGTGTACAACAAGCAGAGTGGTAAAAAGAAAATGCAGAGTGGTCATGAAGGTGACAAGAATGTGCAGAGCAACAATGAAGTGTAGAGTAATAATAGTGAAAAGAAAGTTTTGAGGAAAATAATCACTGAAGTGAGCAAAGTTGTAGAAAACCATGTGTGTGGTATTTGTGTGCCTCATCTGGCCTCAGAATACAAGATGGCAAAGTTGACAATCTCAAGTATTTTGAAAAATAAAGACACCATCAAAGGAGCTGATGCCCAAACGAAGTAATAATACTAACCAAGCAGAGAACACAAGCACTGGGAGAGGTAGAAAAACTATTGTTAGTGTGGTTGAATGAGAACTAGTCGGCAGGTGATAGCATTAATGAAACTATGATCTGTGAGAAAGCCAGGAAATTGCACAGTAATGTGCTGCAAGAAAGCAAATATGCAACAAATGAATTTAAAGCCAGCAGAAGGCCATTTGGTACATTCTACAAGAGAAGTAGCCTCCACAGTATGATAAGACATCGTGAGGCTTTCAATTCTCACAAAGCTGCTGCAAAAGTCTACAAGAAAGAAATCATAGAATTCATAAAGGCAGAATGATATGTCACTCAACAAGTGTTCAACTGTAGTGAAACAGGACTCTTCTGGAGGAAGATTCTGAACAGCACCCATATAATACAGGAGGAAAAGGACTTTGTAGGGGTACAAGCTGAAGAAGGACAGCCTGACCCTTTTTCTGTGCATGCACAGAAGAGCTGTTCTAAATATTCTGCCACCACCTGTGCACCATTTCCAGACTCCTCACGCTTTCAAGGAGCAGAATGTGAACAAGGCCAGGCTGCTTGTCATATGAAGGACCAATGTGAAAACTTGGGTAACAAGGCGATTGTTCATGGAATGGCTGCATGAGGTGTTTCTACCCACCATTAAGAAATATCTTTCTGACAACCACCTGCCTGAAAGGTGCCTTCTTCTGATGGACAGTGCCCCAGCACACCCTCCAGCCATGGTGGATGATATGGATGTGGAATATGCCCTGACAAATAGGTCAAGTCCTTCTCCCTCCCCAACATGGTATCTGTCCTACAGTCCATGGACTAGGAAGTGATCTGAAACTCCAAAGAGCTATACATGGAGGCACTCTACATCAGGTGTTCAATGTCACTGAAGAGATATTCTTGATTCTGAAAGAGTTCTGGAAAAAACATTTCAAGCATCAAACTCACTGAAGAAGTTTGGGATGATGTCATGTAGAAGACGTCAAACTAACCCTGGTGGAAACTGTGGCCAGAATATTGCACTGAATGTGACTTTAAAGGATCTGATGCACAGGGAGTGGAGGAGATTGTGTCCATGGGCAAGATTATGGATCTGCACATCAAAGGTGCAGACACAGAGGAGCTTGTTGAGGGCCACAAGGAGGAGTTGACAACAGAAGGACTTGTTGAATTTGAGTGAGCTGCAGAAGGCATTTGTTGAGGAGCTTTCCACTGAGGAAAAAGAAGACAGAGAGGAGGTTAGCAGTGATGTGATAAAATCCATTATGGTAAAACGAAATGCATGACAGGATTTCTTTGAGAAGCAACATCCCGACATAATTGTAATGAGCAGAGTGTTGAATCTGGTGAACAATAACATGGTCTCTCATTTGTAGTGTTATGCAGCACAGAAAAAAGCAAATGACAATAGAGATTTTTCATCAAAATTGTGTAGCTAGAAGACAAAGAAGAGAGGAAACCCCTGAAGGAGATCTCCCAGATGTCCTTGTGGAAGGGGACATTCCCTTCCAAAAATAATCTCCTCTCCACCCATCTTTCTGTCCTCAACATGAGAAGTTGTCTCAAGCAAGTGTAGAGTTCTTTCTCTATAATGTACAGTACTGTATTGCACTTTGTTTCAATCTTTGTGGTTAAAAAATACATAAGTTTCAGAAAAAAATTATCTCAATTTACATTGAACTTTATGGGAAAATTTGATTCAGTTTATGACAAAATTCAGTGTGACTATTAACAGGGGTCAGAATGCTTTAATATTATATTGAAACTTATAGGAAAATTTACTTTGATTCATGACTACTTTGGTTCATGACCAGAATCAAGGACGGAACTAAGTTTATGAACCCAGGCACCACCGTCACTGGAAAAATTAGCAAATGGCATTATGGAAGAAGGGGTCCAATTTCCTGATCATTGATTTCTGGGGATAACAGGTAACATGAATTAAGTCATAGACGAAATGCTTCTGAACCATGCAAATTTTCTCTTTTCTTGGAGGCAAGGAAGAAACAATTTGCAAGAAAGGCAGACATTCTTGAAGGTTTCATGAGTTTCAAAGGCAGAAATTATTCAGATTTCTTCACAACTGTCCATCCTTTGCCCAAGATAACTCAATCACCATACTTCCATTCAGAAGGGTTGTGAATCTCACTCCATGAGAACATCTCAAAACCACTGGTCTTAATCTAAATAGGATACATTTTCCTTCATAAGCTGGGCAGCAAAGATCTTTGTAGCATCTGTGAATAAATTCTGCATCAATAAGTATCTTCTCTTACCTGGTTCTCTCTGCCTTAATTCTGGTCTTCACTCTTTTTATCAATAGATGCTCCTGACATGTGGGCAAACTGCCTATCTGGATAAAAAGTGCTCTTACGAATGAAATTGTGGATTTCTGCTTGCATGTAGTTAGCCAGATCTGCATTCTGAGGCCACCCAAATTTTCAGGCACAGCTTGAGTGTGTTCTCCCTTTCTGGACTCTGGGCCACTGGAGTTGTATAAAAGAGGAGAGATGTTTATTTGTATGATACCCTGAGATCTCTGATCTCTGCGGTCATCACTGAAATTTAGAAATACTTGGATATAAAACATCACATAATCCAGTACCCTAAATATTAAATATCTGAAAGCTAATGGCCACCACCTTGACAACCTGTTGTAATTATAGAGGCAAAGGAAACTTGTATTCATCTTATGATGCTTCAATATATTTCCTCCTAAAATATTTATACATGTTTTTCCTAATAGGTACATTTGTTGTTGGACTCTGTATATAATGTACATATCCCCTTTACACTGTATGGTGAATGACCCTAAATAATGCCTCAAATAAAGTATTAAAGCTTGAAGAGCTGGGAGCCACCAGTAATCTTTCTTTAGCATTTCAACTACAGATTCCAGTTAGCTTACACAGAGGTGAACAAGGGGCCCCTAATGGATTCATTATCACTTCTTGGCATGATGCTCCTCCTTTCATAATTTTCTTGGCATGCCTTGGTCTCCCTCCATACCTCACATTACACCATCAAAGACACAGTCCTAAAGATGGGAAAAACAGGCAAGGTCTGTGGGATGAACAACTTCTCCCGGGAGCTCAGTGTCCACTGGGGCCACCTGCTTTCCTGTCACTTGCTGCAGCATAGCCTCCACTTTCCTAGCAGTCTACCCAGGGATGGTGGAAAGTCAGCGCCTGCACCGCTTGCTGCCCTGCTCCTTAGAGATGCTCACCACAGATGGGAAACTGTTCATTGCTTCTGGGAATTTTGAATTAAGAAAAATTCTCAGATACACAACTCTGAAGACTGCACCATCACTGACAGCAGAGAGGAGATCATTCCTGAACATGGGGACATGGGGTCTCAGCATCACCCATGTTTATTGGTCTCCCCATCCTCCCACATCACCTTGGTTCCTGTACCTATCTCTCTGAGGTCACAAGCCTTGCACAGGGAAGGAGATGGGTGAAAGTTTTCTCCTTCAGGCTGACATGCAAAAACACAGGCTCTGGGAAAGTGCTCTTGCAGGAGGGAGCCGTCCTCTGGGGCAGGGGATGATCTGCAGGACAGACACACAGATGGGAGTGAATCCTGAGCCCTGACCACAGCCTGTGGACAGAGTCTCGGGGCACAGTATTCTCTGGTGAGCACTGGTGCCAGCTGACATGCTCCAGTGTAGCCTTTGTTCATCACAATAGCTGGAGCAAAATGAAGTGGCAAATAAGTCTGACTTCTGTCATGCACTTGCAAATTCATCAATCTCTACGCTACTTAACAGAAATCATGGAAATCTTCAGATTAGTACCACTTGCTATAAAATTCTATTAATTTGCACATGACTTTGGATACAATGAAGCAATCTGAGTCACCCAGTTCTCTGTATAGCAGTCTAGGAAGTATTTATTGATGAGAGAATTCTTTCTCTAACTTGGATGCATAGAGCCTAAGTGAGTCACTAATTGTATGGCTAGTAATCATATATAAAATACATGAAAATCTTAGTAGTTTGTCGATATTGGCATTTGATATTGTTCATCTTATGGGAGCAAACATTGAGGATTTTAGCAAATTTTACTTAAATGAGGCAGTGGTTTCTCTGGTTAAAAAGTTTTCTTATGTCTTTTATGTCTCTACTCCATGAAACAAGACTTTTGCATTGACTTACATCCCTAGCCATTCTAATTTTTTATTTGAGAAAAGGTTTGCTAATTTGGTGATTTGTGTGGCAGGGCCCTAGCTTGTAATTCTCCTACCTCAGTCTCCCACAGCATTGACAGAACAGGCTGACGTCACCACATCACATTCAACTTTTCACTGTACTTGGTGCTATGGAGTCCATGAGCACTTTACCTCTTCGTGTTGAATTTTAACCTTGAGTAAATCATATAAATGTATTTCTTTATTATGTCTAAAGTATTGATCATATATATATATATATATATATATATATATATATATATATATAATCCCCAAAGAGGTATAATTTAGTTTCTTCTTAAAAATTTTATCAATATTTATGTTACATATCCCAAGCAAAGTAAAGGTCCTATTTTCGCTATAATTCATGCAATATTTAGTTTTGGCAAGACATCATACGAGTATTTCTGTTGCTATCCTAATGTTTATCCATACTTAATAAACTCAATTTGGATGTGATGAATTACCAATGAACATACACGTTTTATATATCTGAATGTTCACATGTTATTCTTAAAGTTATATTGGTCAGGTGTGTTAAAGAGGAAGGATTGAGAATTGCACAGGGGCTCCAGAAAAGAGGAAAGTGGGATGGGGCAGGGCTATAGGAGGTTCCAAAGAACACATCATGCAAGATCTGCAAACCCAGACCTGGGTGAACACATTTCTTCATCTTTCTTAAAGTCAGCTTTACACTTCCCATGATTTCTGTGCTTCAAGTTATTTACATTTCAGTTATTTAATTTGCTAATTCACCTTATTTCAAATTTTGATACTCTTAATGCTATACTTAGATCTGTCTGAGTTACATTATTTTAGCAGAGTAAAGATATACAGCAGATATTGTACTGTACACTGGTAATCCCAGCACTCGTGGAGATTAGAGCCAGAGGATCACAAGTTGGAACCTAGTCTGGGCAACTTAAGCATGTAGTGAGAACTCATCTCAAAATGAAAAATATTCGTGAGAGGGCAGGAGGCTGGGGACTAGCTGGTTTCAATCCCCTGCATCAAAAATGAAAAGAAAAGATACTGATGTTTGCATTTAAAGAAATGCATAACTTTATTTGACATAATGGATTTATCAATGACATGTTTTGTAAATGTTAGTAAAATTTATATATATATATATATATATATATATATATATATATATATATATCTTC